>JBAMJV010004149.1:0-140134 GCA_037951105.1 Echinarachnius parma | reverse complement strand
GTCAGGGCGAATTGCGTTCTAACAAGAGGTAAATGATATGCTTGCGCGTGTCGTGTAGAATAATTATGAACTTGGTTATTTTTCTTAAATATTCTGGCCAAGGCTACTGGCAGCAAACCTGCATTCAAATCATACATAAGAGCTCCTAGTTGTAAATAATAAATATCTTCAACTTTCAAAACACTACTATTATTAAAAAGGACATCGGTATGTGCAAGATAATGAGTATTACAAACAATTCTTATTACTCTTTTCTGTACCAAAAGTAATTTTTCTAGTTGAGATTTTAACGAGTTACCCCAAGCAAGTACACCATAGTTTAAATATGGCAAAATTAAAGTTGTATATAATATACGTAAAATACTTTGAGGGAACACACATTTTAATTTATAGATTACACCAGTATTTCTTGACAATAATTTACAAAGTTGACCAATATGGTGCTTCCAATTTAAATGTTCATCAATAAACAAGCCAAGAAATTTAAATGTAGGTACCCTTCCAATTTCAACACCATTGAACATTACATTTCCAGGCAATATACTCAAGGAATTACTAAAGAGCATATAGTTAGTTTTTTTTAGATTTAAAGACAGCTTATTTGCATGAATCCACAAAGTCACATTAGTCAACTCAGAGTTTACAGTCTGTAAAAGAGTTTGAGGGTTTTTGTGAGAGAAAAATACACTTGAGTCATCTGCAAATAAAATGAATGATAACATCTCTGAGGAAAACTGAAAGTCGTTTATATACACAATAAACAAAAGCGGGCCTAGAAGGGATCCCTGTGGGACTCCACAGGTGACACCCCGCATACCTGAATCAGTTCCATTCAAAGAAACAAACTGTTTCCTATCTGTTAAATAGCTCCTAAACCAATCTAATGCTCTTCCCCTTACACCATAATGGCCCAGTTTATTCAATAAAATATCATGATTAACAGTATCAAAAGCTTTAGAGTAGTCTAAAAAGACACCAACAGTATGCATGCGATTATCTAAGGCACTGGATATCTTATCCACTAAATGTAAAATGGCATGAGTTGTAGTGTGTTTTTCACGAAAACCAAACTGAAAATTTGACAAAATATTAACATTCTTCAAAAATGTTATTGTCCGGGTATACATTAACTTCTCAAGAATTTTAGAAAATGAAGTTAACAAAGAAATAGGACGATAATTATTTAACATAAGGGCATCACCCTTTTTAAAAATTGGTACAACCTTTGCAATTTTCATTCTCATGGGTACAACACCGGTGGTTAATGATAAATTAAATATGTGTACGAGGGGTTGTACAATAGCTACAATTACATTTTTATCAATTCATTTGTTACATTGTCACAACCTGGACTTTTCTTATTCTTCAAAGAATTTACAATATCAAGCAATTCTTCTACAGTCGTTGGCATTACAAATAAACTATTATAATTAGGGTTTCCTAAAAAAGATTGAAATGTTTTCCGAGACTCTGGAATATCACGTGACAAATTATGGCCAATATTACAAAAATATTCATTAAATTTGTCTACAATAATTTCCAAATCATCAATTATATTTCCATCAACATTTAATTTACTTACATCAGACGCTCTCTGCTTTGACTTAAAAACTTTCCTGATCACTTTCCATGTCCCTTTAATATTATTATGTGTTGCCTGGAATTGAGCGAAATAATACTGCTTCTTAGCAGCACGTAAAACGGAAGAAAGAGTATTCCGATAAATACTATATTTCCTATGAGATGATTGAGATTTACTTATCTTATACTTATAGTACAACTTATTTTTCCTATTTATTGACCTCAATATAGAATTGGTTATCCATGGCAACCGAGGGGTTGTTCTACGATTCTTACTATTACATTTACATAAGGGTACATTTTTATCATACAACAAAAAGAAAGTATTCAAAAATTTATCATATATGAGCTATCAACGTCATTATCACGTAATACTTCACTCCAATCAGTTGCTAGTAACTCGTCTCTTAATTTAGCAATACTGGTAGGATTACTTTTCCGAACATATCTATTACTCGAAGAATTACAAATATTCCTACCGAAGGACACCTTCGCATATACTGGAAAGTGGTCGGACAAATCTGAAATGATAATACCCGCATCTGGGAAAGGTCGTACATTAGTAAAGATGTTATCAATGAGAGTAGAAGAAGTGTCCGTAACTCTAGTAGGTTTAGTAATTAAAGGCAATAAAGAGAAAGATACACACATATTCAAAAAGTCACACACGTTTACATTCTCATCGTGCTGAAGAAGATTAATGTTATAATCACCCATGACAAAAACTGTTTTATTTAAAAATATTGAATTTGACAACACAGATTGCATTTCATTAATAAACAAATTCACATTACCTTGTGGCGGTCTATAAACGACCCCAATTATAACATTCCGCCTGCCGGGAATAAACAATTCTACAAAAACACTTTCCATTAAATCAGTCATTACATTAACTTCATTTAAGATTTGGTAATTCAACTGCGTGGGGACATAGAGCGCGACACCTCCTCCCCTCCTATCTTGTCGATTATTCACAATTAAATTTTTACCTGGAATAGAAAATACATTTCCTTCACTTTCACCTGATAACCAAGTTTCAGAGATTCCTATAAACATAGAACTGTAGCACAAGTTCCGCAAAAATACATTTAATTTATCAAAATTTGCTTGCATGCTACGAACATTAAAATGAAGAAGAGAAAAATCGTTATTACCAGAATTACCCATCTTATGAGAGAATTGGCTTTCTGTGCAATAATTACAATGACTTATGACTGTGTCATTGCCTTCACCAAGATCATACTCTAATGAGTCTACGCTAGATTCAAGATAGTTACATATATCATCATCGTTTGTACCCATAATTTACAGATTCATACCTGCATGGAGTGCAATATAATTGAAAATGAATGACATATAAAGGCAGCATACTACGTACAAAAGAAAAGAACACATATATGAACAACAAACATGGTTGGTTATACTTATACATATGCATAATAGACATAGAAAGAACAGGATAACACCCCGAAAGGTAAGAGAAAAAGAAAAATGGCAGAGTAGAAAAAGATAACAGAAATGAAACAAGCAGTAGAACACTGTAACATGTTAACTGCCAGCCAGAAAAAGCCATGAGAAATGTTATATGAAAAAAAGTTGGATTGGATGGAGAGAAAAAGAGAACGGCGCAAAAACAGAGCAAAAAGAAGCAACGTATGAGTGCAGAGCAAGATAGATTACAGTTTGGCAATATCTGCCTCACATGTAACCAGTTTTGTTATGAAACCGCCATGGGAGTCCTTCATGCCAGCAAAGATGCGGCCATCAATGCTCCACGCCCTCAATACTTTGACGGAGTGGCGCACCTTGTGGTAGAGCTTCTGATTTGCTGCCGTCAAGTCCTCATTAATGTAGACTCCCGTCCCCTTGAGTTTAGAGCGGGCTTGGGTGAATTTTGCTCGTGTGCGGTAGGCACCGAACTGTACAACTGATGACAAGGCGAGCAACCTCAGCAGGGGTATTCTTGGGAGGCATGATTACACCAATCCGATCGGAACAGGGAAGAGATCCGTGGCAAACTAGTAGAGGTGGAACAATGCAACTAGACAAGGCTAGTGAAATATGTATGCAGCATTACAGCACTATATATTAAGCATCAAAGCACAAGGCTATCCAAGCATGTTAAATTTACAATGACTATGTAGACCTATGAAACAAGGTTGATATTATAGCACACATACAACAAACCAGTCATTCAGAAATACACAGCCGAACATACGTAGTCTCGTCACTGCATAAACTCACTTCGCCTAGCCCTAGCCTAAGGTTTAGGCCTGGCCCAATGTAGAAGTATGTGGGCTATTCCATCCTGAGTATATGTTTGCAGCCAGGCAGAGTATCTCTGAAAGTTCCTGCAAATATATAATGTATACTGAATTAGTTTGGCATAATAATGCCTAGACTCCATTCTATTGTGACGTCTCTGCTCTCTCGTCCTAGACTATAGTCCGAGGCCGCGTCCCGGGTCATCTTATCTGCATGCTATAGCCACATTGCTATAGTACATATATTCTGCCTGTGAAACAAAGTTAAAATCATTAAAACACACATAATACATACCCAGAATAGTGCAGCATGTAGACAGGCTCACAGACGAATATCTCGATGGTCACTGCGTACCACAGTCACGGAGTCCTAGCCGCTAGTCTAGGCTATGTCAGTCAGCAGCATGCAGGCCATACGTCGCATCTCACAATCAGGAGTAGATGAAAACCTTGTGAAATGGAGTAAAATAGTATTATAAGAGATTCTCACTTGATTTGATTGTGTTAAGGTATGCATTCTTACCAATTTGTATCCTAGTTTGATCCAAATTGTGGATGAAACAAACATTAATGATGTGAGCGTGGCATCTTTTGTAGGAGTTAAAATTGCTAGTACATTGTCCTGGAAGCATCACATTAATTTTGTAAATAAGTGCGTTCGTTTGCTATTTAAATTGAGATATTTTGTTCCTCGGTATATTCTTGTGCTCTTGTATAAATCGTTTATACAGCCCCACATACTATATGGCATCGAGGTATTGGGAAGCAGTTATAAATCTCGCTTGAATTGTATTTATTTATCTCAGAAGATGGCTGTGCGAGCTATCACGTTTTCATTATTGAGAACATCCTCAGGACCACTGTTTAAACAATTGGGGATATTGGATGTTTTTGGTTTGCATGAACTAGCAGTTTCAACATTTGTATATGATTTGTATAATAGAAAATTACCACACACATTATTATATTATTGTAAGATTGTACACCATACTTATGGAACAAGAGGAAAAGAAAATGCAATGCTGCCCTTGCCAATATGTAAGACGACACAAGGTACATTCAGTATCTCTTTTGTTGGACCAAAGCTTTGAAATAGCTTACCTCAGAAGATTAGAGAACAAAAAACAAGATATTCATTTCGTACTGCCCTCACGATCTATTTGATGAACAAATAAATTATTTGTTATGTTAGTAGTTAGTATGTTTTATTTTTATTTTTATTTTTGATATATACAATATATTTTTTAGAACTAGTATAATGCTTATAAACTATGAAGAGATATACTACCGATATAGTGAACAGAGAAAACCGATCTCGACTAGCACTTGTGCTAACTTTTGGTTTTCTTTTTAGCAACAACTTGAAATTTTGTATAAATGTGTTTTATGTAAGCATTAATTAAGCTTTTGCAGTAATTCATTGTTTTGTCGATCTTGTACAGTTTGTTTAATGATTTACATTGCATACTTTGTTTTATGATGTACATACATTTTGTTGTTAATAAACTTCAAACTTCCAACTTCAACTTCAAAACAGTCAGAAACACTCAAATGAAAATAAAAATCAAGACACTAGCACTTTTAGCAGACTACAGTGCATACGGCGTGTGTTAAGGCTAGGTGCTGTATAGGTTGCACGGTAGTAATTATTCTCCCCATAGACTTACACACTATAAACCATGATTTCAATCTAACATAAAATGAAAACGATTGCATGAAGTTTTCTATTTTTTTCATATATCTCTATATCATGGTAGATCTATCAACAGAAAAAATTTAAAC
The DNA here is from genome assembly GCA_037951105.1 of Echinarachnius parma. NCBI lineage: Eukaryota > Metazoa > Echinodermata > Echinoidea > Clypeasteroida > Echinarachniidae > Echinarachnius > Echinarachnius parma. The sequence goes on along the minus strand of JBAMJV010004149.1, from coordinate 134,507 downwards.
AAAATTGATGCAGCGGAAAATTAATTAAATGAGCCTTGAACGAAGAATACATATTTTTCCATGGTCTTGTCTAAAGGATTCCAGATCTGCATGCTTTGCACTGAATAATCAACAAAATTCATTATTTACCAGATTTATCCAGAATTTGGGCTTATAATGGAAGATAACCTTAATGCCATATCCAGCATAAAAATACAGATAAAAAGAACTTGAGTATTGTTTCTGATTTATTTTCTGAAAAAAAAATGACGTCATCTTTGATCCGTCACTTTAAAAAAAAAGTCGACGCGGATTAATTACTACCGTGCGACCCTAAGTGTTTTTTTTCCTGAACAGTTTCCCTAAGGTAGCCTACATACCAAGTATCTTGCTTGAATCAAACTTTGAACGATTATTACACTTATCTGCTCTACTACATGGGGATCAGGGAAAACATGGGAAACATGCTAGATCAGTGAAATTGTTTTTATTGTACTCGTCCTCTGGCATAAATCATTTATTTGTATTTGTTTTTATTTATTAATATCCCTGGTCATTTGGTACAGTTCAGACCTGCGCAGTTATCTTGTACACGTTCTCAACATGAAGATTTAAAGGGATTAGCTGCCTTTTACAAATTGTCTGAACAGTTTCAGGTAGACGGATGGGGATGAATGTAACACACACACACACACACAAAATCCAGATCGAAAAGCCCTGTAATTTGGATTTTACGAATGCAAAACTAATGCGTCCCTCCGCCAACCTATATATCGGTCAATAAAGGCGTTTATCTGATTTAGCATACTATTACAACAATATTGTACATATTCTTGTAAAGGTATTGTGAAGCCGACATTTGTAAAGATATGTCACGGTTCCGTACACGCCAAATATCTGGGAGTGAGCCAATTCTATTCACGCGTACGTTTGGAGACAATAGAATCACGGACAATACGTTCGTTCTAGACAATAGTTAGACTTCGAATGCAGACCTATACACACGTTGTAGTATGCTGATGCGTTCTTCTGTAAACATATTTTTCTGAACTTTTTGTTGGAATAGACTACTAAACATTTATCTTTTATTTATCAGATTACTATTTTGGGGTGGTGGTACCCTGATTAAAGGGATAGTTAAGTTTTGGTCAAACTGAATTTCAGTAACCAAATCCTGCACTATAACATTACAAACTAATCGTTATTTTTTCTTAATGCATTTTTAGAGAGAACCTCTTCCAATAACGAAGGGACCGACTCGAAGCTCACAAACGGGTAAGCTATGTGAAGAACCCTTAGTAACATTGATGAACCCACGTTTTAAATCGTAATATGTAGGTGGCTTAATCAGGGCCGGGTCGCGGAACCGGGGGGGGGGGGGGGGGGGGGGCTGCAGCCCCCCACTTTTTGGGCTAAAAACAAAAACAATACTTAAGAATGAAATAACAATTATTATAACAATTAAAATGTGTTCAGCCCTCTCACTTTCAAAACCTTTCTGCGGCCCTTGTAATAACATGTGAGATTTTAATTGAAGATCTTTTTGTCAGTTAGTGTCACAGTCTGATTGTGTTAACGTGCGTTTGAACCGTGCCATGCTTTCTGGAAAAGCAGTGAATGGAATTAAGTATTATTGGTTAAGAATGAATACGAAATATGTAGTTAGTGTAATGTATATATAACTAGGTAAGAGAAGAGTACTTCTGGAAAGTTCTAGGCACAGAACATTACGAATCTCACTTGGTAGCTCATTTCAAAGGAAAGGTCCAACATGTGCGAAGGCACGATCACCATAGGCGGTTTGAATCTGAGGACTTCAAGGATGGGTGGAGAAGCAGATCTAAGTGCGTTATGGGATGACTTCATGGTGAGGAGATCTTTTAGGTACTTGGGTGCAATATTGTGGAGAAGTATTAGGATTTGGTATTCTTTTTCCTTTTCTGGACTGGGAGCCAGCGGTACTGTCTTAGGATTGGAGTGTTAAAATCATTCCTCTTCACACGTGCCAGAGTTATTGCGGCGTGGTGAATGAGTTTGCAGTCTGGACCCAGAGAAATTTGGAATGCCCATCATAACCGCATTGTAGTAGTCCAGCCGTTACCAGATCCTGAACGACATTTGCAGCATCAGAATAAAACAAGTATTTCCTCATTTTCAGGAAATTACTGTCCATCCACATCTGCATGTCAGTCATACAGTCCTGGATATTTTGGCATACATCAAGTTCTGAAACGCCTGGCTTTAAGACAACGTAGAGTTGAGTATCGTCTGCGAAGAGATGATAATCACGTCGTGACGCTTTGCATTGTCCCCCACTAATGAAGTGTACATGGTGAACAGGATAGGTCCCAGGACGGACCCCTGAGGAACGCAACAGCCAATGTTCCGTTGTTCCGATGTAGAGTCAGCTATGGCGACAGATTTGGATCTTAAGTACGAGCGGAACCATTTCTGCGCCTCACCAGATATGCCCAACAGATAGGACATCCTGGCAAGTAGTAACTCATGGTCCACTGTGTCAATGCTGCTGAGAAATCCCTTTTTGTTCAGGGTGTCAAAATATCATTGGTAACTCTGACTAAGGCCGTTTCCACACTGTGTCCTCGCTTGTAGGCTGATTGAAATTGTTTTCAGGTACATAATAAGATCATAAGCGACAATGCTCTCAAGAACCTTAGAGATGAACGGAAGTTGAGAGATTGGTCTGTAATTTTGTTGAGAGACTTGCGTAATGTCTGCTTCAGAGAAAACAGCGAGCGAATTAACATGGCGCTAAATAAAAAGTTAATCCTTAATTTGGCGCACAATTACTTTAACGTTCCTATTTTGTTTTCATTCATCCATTGCAGGGTGAAGGTCACGGAAGCGCAGCTTGGTGAGTTGGCAGACAACTTTCCAGTTGTTGACAAGTCCTACAACACGTTTTGTCGCCTTCTAGGGATAGGCGCTAACAAAGCGGGCAACATATACGAGAAACACCTGCACAATCGGAACAGCGCTGTTAGAGAGTGCCTTCAGCTGTACAGGAATCGTACTGGTGCCTTTCAAGACGATCTTCTCGACATTTTAGATGAAGCCGAGTTGTCTGGTCTCAAAGAGTACATTGAGTAGAGGTTTACACCGTTTACACATATTGATTCATTGATGACTTTACCATTGAAATCTATACAACTATAGCTGGTTCATAGGGAAAATGTAATACTGATTATGGAATAATGGCTTGTTATCATACATTTTCATATTATATCTGAAATTATTGAAATGTTTTCACCTTCCTTGCCAAAAAATGTTGCTTTGATGGAAACATTTTAAAAGTTAAACAAAAGTTTACGAATGCATCACACTTTCAGATCGTCATATGGAGCAGATATGATTCATACCAACATTTGATTTGACGTCCATTGCGTAAATTGAGAGATGCGCTTATATTGAAACATCTATACGAACTACATGTATTCACATCATCAAATATACACATATAAATACATACAAGAAACATGACACTTCTTCAAGACGAAACATCTCATTTATATTTACTATATAATATGCAACGTTGTAATACGTACCCATATTATACAGCTTGTCCCCCAAAAAATTACAACAGCACTTTCCGCAACGATAACTTTAAAGATAGTAGATCAATCAGAATGATATTTCAGGATATAAAACTATAACTTATTACCTACGTCTTGCAGAAAAACATATTCGATTTGCTTCAGTGGTCATGGAGAATTAGGATCTTTTGTTAATCATGTCAGATGTCCCTTCCCTCCAGATTTTGTAAGGAGACGTGTTGTCCATTGACAACGGGACTTTCTCCAACGATAACTTTAAAGATAGTGAATCAATCAGAATGATATTTCAGGGTATGAAACTATAACTTATTACCTACATCTTGCAGAAAAACCTATTCGATTTGCCTCAGTGGTCATGGAGAATGATGATCTTTTGTCAATCACGTCAGATGTCCCTTCCCTCCAGATTTTGTAAGGAGACGTGTTGTCCATTGACAACGGTACTTTCTGCAACGATAACTTTGAAATAGTGGATCAATCAAAATGATATTTCAGGGTATGAAACTATAACTTATTACCTACATCTTGCAGAAAAACCTATTCGATTTGCTTCAGTGGTCATGGTGAATGAGGATCTTTTGTCAATCATGTCATGTGTCCATTTTCGTTATGTTCACGCGTTATGAACGAAATTGGACTTGTTCACGCGTTATGAACGAAAATGGACACATGACATGATTGACAAAAGATCCTCATTCACCATGACCACTGAGGCAAATCGAATAGGGTTTTCTGCAGAATGTAGGTAATAAGTTATAGTTTCATTCCCTGAAATATCATTCTGATTGATCCACTATCTTTAAAGTTATCGTTGCGGAAAGTGCCGTTGTAATTTTTTCTGGGACAAGCTGTATATGTATAACATGTATAACCATGTGAGTGATGGTGAGTATAACCTAAAATGAAATATGTATGACATGGCATCATTTCTCATTACCGATGTGACATTAATGATTGTCATCTCAATAAGAAGTCAACATTTCGATAAATGTGAGCTTTTTAGGTTTTTATTTTATCAAAAGGTAACAAAAAGGGGAATTCCATGTCAAACATGATTATTTATGGAAACCACCATTTAAATTGTGCCCTTTTCAGCATTAAGCTTGGTATGATTCATTCTCACAACTATACCGTAATCCGAAGATCTTTAACAAAAACGCCTTTGGTAAAGCCTTGGTAGACCCGTTATGTGGTCTCTATTCTCTAACACATCATATATCATGGTAACTCTGTTTCAAACTTGCCGGTGACATATAAAACAGACAAGCGTCACATAAGTTTGTTTAATTGGAAAATGTGTATTTTCATAGTCTGTTCGCAACTACAATTATAGATAATATCATTACTTACTTACCACAGGTCTGTCTCTTAAGTGACATGCTTATTTTCATTTTCATTCTAGTCGTGTGATCGTCTATCATGTTTTTGCTATTTTTGGAGACAGACATTTCTATTGTTAAATGACCATCATGATGGCAGCTCATGCATGCACGACTATATGTCGTTTACCCTTCCTGTAATTTACGTAATTTGATATGCAATATGTAAATTTCGGATTCATCGCATATGAATATGTAATATTCAACTTAAACAATTGCCATGTTTCTTTTTGTGCAGAGTACATGCAATCCTTGTTCATGACTGTAATATGATTTACTATTTCGTTAAGCAGACGCATGGATTAGTAGCCTAATGAAGAGATTTTCAATAGGTTGTTTGCTGATAGGGTAACCTCGCTCTTCATAAGCGTTTCATTATTCAGATTTTAACTGGTGGTAGAGGAAATACCACGGAATGTTCCTCTCCGGGTTGATGTTATGTCAGAAGACTTATGACAAGGTTTAACCCTATATAGCCCGGGCTATTTTGAAAATGCATAGCCCGGGGGGGGGGGGGGGCTAATTTGCCCCCCCCCCCCCCTAAGATCTCGGCCGCGAAACGGCCGTTCGCCGCGAAAACTTGCACGCATGTTAGGTGAAGTGTATAGAATACTATGGTAATTTTAAATTTTTAGAAAAATGCATTATTTTTGCATAATTATGGCAATTTATGCAAATAAGGTCATAAATTCATATTTGTACCCATAAATCATATAATCTTCATAATTGAACATTGGTTTTCACTACATACGTTCTTTAGACCATTTGGAATAATAATACAACCAAAACATTTGGAAGAGCCATGAAATTTCAGCGCAAGTTTTTTTCGCGTTAAAAAATGATCGCGAAAAATGTCGAGGGGGGGGGGGGGGGGGGGGGCCATTTTAGCCCCCTCCCCCCGGGCTATATAGGGTTAATGTTGCCATGAACAACCTTTTATGCATATCTATTAAACAAGGTTCACAAGTCTAGCTAGCATAAATTCTGAAAGTTCGTGTACATACATAAAACAGAGCTTCTTTCCTTTGTTCCTGAGCAGAGCAAGGGAGACGATCTCCCTTGCTACTTTTGTTGTTGTTGTTACATCTGTTAACGGTAATTGTTGGAATTTGTAAGATAACTTTTAATTACAGGGACTGCAGCTGCATCTTACGGTTTTATTTGTATTTTCCCAATTCATTTCTATAATTTAACATTTTATAATTATATAACGTTTGTAAACATGTTCATATTTTGTGTGTTCTCCGTTTTCCATATTGTATATAATCTGTATTTTGTACTTTTATAAAATGTGTTTTTATGGATTTGAATTGAACTAAATGGATCTAGCCAAAATAACAGGCCAACATTTGTCATTCGGTTCTTGATATTTTGCCATTATAAGCTATTTTGCATATATATTGCACCCTGTTCTTGAGATGTCGCGGGAACGAAAACGGGACACACGTACGGACAGACGGACGGACAACCCCAAAACAAAATGCCTCCGGCCACTTCGTTGGCGGAGGCATAATAAAACTTTACACTTTAAAGTTCTGGGTAAAGATAATGAGTTATCATCTACATGTGTTTATGTTCATGACTGAGATCAGAGTTAAAATTTTCTCTTTATGTTTCACTATTAGAGGATATTATTTCTATTTATGGGGTATCTCGTACGATATATGCAGATGATACTCAAATTTATGTTGTTTTTAAGTCTTTAGAGGCAACATCTGCCATTTTAATTATTGAGCAATGTTTAAAATATATTCAAGATTGGTCTTCATTAAATATGTTGTTTAAATGAAAGAAAGACTGAAGTAATCCATGTATCCTCCCGTTATAGACACACTGCATCCCTTGATGTAGCGTTTCATGATAAAACGTTGAATAAGGTGGGATTGCATTCCTAATATTGGGGTTATGTTTAATAAGAATATGTTAATGGTTAATCATATTAATAAAGTCGGTCGATGTGCCTCATTATCATTGTATAGAATTGGTGAAATTAGACAATATTTAATAGAAAATATGACTGTTAAACTTGTACATGCTTTTATTTCATGTAATCTTGATTATTGTAATAGTCTTTTTTATAATTTACCCGATTCTCAGTTGAATCGCCTTCAAAAGTTACAAAACTCTGCAGTTCGGCTAGTATCTAGGTCTCGAGTAAATGAGCATATTACTCCTATTTTAAAAAGATTACATTGGTTATATACCTGTCAAGGCTCGTATTGAGTTTAAAATTCTTGTACTTACTGTACGTATAGGTGTCTCCGTATTTGATGGAAATTATTGTAGAATATAAACCAGGCACATCTTTGCGTTCTCAGGATAATTAATTGTTCCTAAAACATTCACTTAATCATATTGTGCTCGATCATTTCAAGTGGCAAGTGCAGAATTGTGGAACAGAACACCAAGTCACATTAAACAATCTGGGTCATTGTTACAATTTCTGACAAGCTTGAAAACTCACTTGTTCCATTGTTACTATCCTTGATATGTAATGTTTGTAATTAAGAATATATTACATGTATGTAGTATAATAATTATTTATGATTAAAGTAAATGTGTTATTTTGGGAGTGTGTACTCTGGGTATATGAGGTGAAGTGCTGCATGGCTGCTAGGATTATGATTTGGCCTATATACGTCTTATTAGAGCCGTTGTGGATGATATGCTTGTTTAGACTTGCCTTTGGGTAACTTCTGCCGGGTAAACAGGGCAATAAGCCAGTTCGTAGTTACAATCTGCGCATGCGCGTATTTACTTCCGGGTATTGGGATATTCCATCGATCGTAAGAATCAAAGGAGCCACACGTGCAATTGAATGCGAATTATTTGTTTACGTTTTTAAAATCTAGATCAGGTTCAAAATAAGCCCATCGTTTTGGTATTCACCACATCAAAGGTTAATAGCATAATATGTACTATTTCATAGAACAAGAACCGGTTTGATAGAATGTGTTATTCATGTGTAATGATGATATTTATTGATCAATAATTTCACCGAGCCTTGCTTGGCCTGGCTAGCACGCACGTATAGGTGTACATAGCATTGTGCGGAGATTATCGTCTTCCGCTTGCTGCACTATCCAACGCAAAAACAGTTTTTGCCGGCTGATTTCTCTCTCCATTTATTAGCAAATGCAAACAAAATTTCGTTTATGTGATCCACAATTTATATAAATTGATAATGATTACCGACTTTCTTGTTTTGAAGACCGCGCAACATGTAGAAAGAAATATTATATCCCGTCTGTTTTCCTTGCCGATAGCGTCCTAAAACATAGCGTTCAATTTTGAACGGTACATTGTACGAATGGGTGGTATGCTTATCGCCCGCCTTGTAGCATTATTGCGTGTGAATGATTCACCTAGATCATTCACAAGAAAGATGATTACAAGAAAGTTGATATGGAGAAAAATCGGTAAATTCTTTAATATACTTTACATAAAATGTGTTCTTTATGAGTTTATGCAGCTGCTCGTATAATTTCCACTTTGATTTTATGCATCTAATGTTTGTTTTGTGCTGTCAAACTAAAATTATCCGGTAATACGACATGATACCATACACTTTACTGTACGTTGATGGCCCGTTGATGGAATATTGGACTACGCCCTCTGACGTCACCCAAGCTCCATAGTCTAATTACGAACTGGCTTATAAGATCAGGCACCTGTCCCCGGTAGGCTAGATTAGTCACAGAACATGCTGTACTTGATTTTCCTTTAAATATATTTTATGTACATATTCACTCTTCTGGGAAAGCACCTTTTAGTTGTACCTGATATATAGTAATTAATACGCAGTATAGTATGCTGAGCCTTTCTTTCTTCTACATGTATTTCAATTACTTACAGCGCATAGAGATATACTAATGCGCGTTATAAATACCTTATCATTATTATGAAGGTGTAGACCAGCGGAGAGTAGAAAAAAGGAAAAAGAAGGCAAATATACAAAAGATGAATTTTTTTACAACTTTTAATGAATCTTTGATAGTGCGTCTTTACAGAAATATAAAAAACAATATATATATAAATGTATAATACATGCTTCATTTTATACAATCTGCCATTAACATGAACTGACAGATAAAGGAAATAAATCATAAGTTTTAGTTTTCATCATTAACCCGTTCAGGACTGGATGTTGCTATAACATGCATTCTCCATAGACCAAAGCCAGAGTATGTTGCTATAACATGCATTCTCCATAGACCAAAGCCAGAGTATGTTGCTATAACATGCATTCTCCATAGACCAAAGCCAGAGTATGTTGCTATAACATGCATTCTCCATAGACCAAAGCCAGAGTATGTTGCTATAACATGCATTCTCCATAGACCAAAGCCAGAGTATGTTGCTATAACATGCATTCTCCATAGACCAAAGCCAGAGTATGTTGCTATAACATGCATTCTCCATAGACCAAAGCCAGAGTATGTTGCTATAACATGCAATCTCTATGGACCCCATCCAAAGTATTTTCAGATTTAAGGGGTTAAAGGATATAAACAGCTTTTTACATGTCAAAGGTTCTCTATACATGCACGCCATGTTTGCAATAACTCATATTATTAGTAATTCTTAGCATGGAAGTTGATAGTACAGAACTTTTCATGCAAGTTTACTTTGTACTTGTAATCAACTTATATATAATGTGAGGCAATTCTTAGCAAAATTGTCTTGTTTCTTGCCCAATTATATTCTAACTTTCAGAGATTATTCCTCATAATTTGGTAAGGCCTATGTAAGCAACATTAGCTTGAGTTTCATTGTCTTTTAAAAAGATATTTGAGTGTTAATTGTATTATTCGATAATAACAAAAAATCATCGGAGTCTAAATGTACATATATATTACATAATTTGATTATCTCAAACTGTTTACAAATCTGCTTACTATGCATAATGGTTTTGATACCATTTCTACCAGGATGAAATATTTATCTTGTAATGAGTGTGAATAAACATGTAGTCTATGTGACAGGAATAACAATATTGTACATAATATGAGCTTAATAAAAAACGTACATATACACGTGTGCTGATCTATCTTTTAGTATTTCACTGGTTTTGTCTGGAATTTGCTACAACGTGCTTGGTTTATGTATACCATACACACTGTACATTGTATAGTTGTGAATTACTAAACCCACCAAAAAAATTAAGTCCCCCTCTAATCCAAATAACATAACTTTTTAACGAAATGGTTTTGAGCAAAATAATTTCTGTGTGAAAATGAAATTGATCCGTAGAGGCATGCATGAGTGAGCACACATTAAAGGCAAAATTGTCACTTTTCAAAAGTCACACGACTCTTGTGACTTTTGAAAAGTGACTCATTCATGACTCGACAGATCAATTTAATTTTCATACAGAAGTTAGTCAATAAGTGTAGGAGCAATCCTGCCATGTTATTTTGCTCAAAACATTTTTGTTAAAAAGTTACACATTTTAATTAGGGGGGAGGGGGGGGGGCTTACTTTTTTGTTGGGCCATTCTTTGAAAAGTGAAACTTTTTCGGAAAAATTGAAGTTTTATTTTTCTGTAGTTTTGTTCCATTTTTGGAATGATCCATGTGTAAAGTTTCATGAAATACATGATTTGAAGTTTAAAATGAAACTTTTTTACTCATTTGCATAAATTTACATATTTCAATATTTTTCTAATAATCATAATTCAGAAAATAATCAAGATATCAAAAGGATAATTAGCAAGCTCATTCTTCTCACTTTCCTGTACAGGTTGATACCAACTTTGTAAAAATTCAACCTTTCATTCTTTTCTAAACCCGATATTATAAAATTCCCATTTTTCCATTCATATTGTACATGTCACACACGTGACCACCCCAAAATGTCACACACGTGACCAGACGTTGCCACATAATTAAAGGGATAGTTGAGTTCTGGTAAGGAGAGTACAGTTTTAGTGAAACTAAATCTTAGTAACCAAAACCTGCATCATTACATTACAAACTAATAGTTATAACTAGAAAGGAACACAAAATTACAAATGACGTAGTAAAGATCGTGTTATCATTCAAAAAGAGCCGTTAAAACGTAAGAGGGCGCTCTCTAAACACTCATCGGTTTCAACCATTTTGAATAAAATATTGTGCATGTGATGCTTTGTTGAAATAGTGATTAGATAGAGAAATAACCAACAACTATTTAAATACCTATTTTGTAACTTTTTTGAAAAGAGGAAGCATTTTTTTGAATTTTTAACGGCTGGTTCAAAATTCTCTAATAAACCCGGGCCCCGGGTTTATTACAAATTGTTATATTTATGGATATTTCAGCCGTTTCTGAACCGATTTTGATCAAACAAAGATGATTTTATTGTTTAAATATTATGCTCTTTCAAATTTTACACTCAGTTTTTCATTACCTCACAAACCAATTAAGTAGTCTAGCGCCCTCTCTACCAAAACTCAACTTTCCCTTTAAGTACTATACAAATCAACGGTTTTATATAATTCTCATTCATTGCTATTGTTGTACTTACAAATGTATAGTACTTCTCTGGTAATAAGATGAACATTATAGCTATTCATATTTTAAAGAATTTTCCAAATGAAATTTAGTTATGAAAAAAGCGCTCCGTGCGAAGTCACACACGTGACCCATGCCATTTGACCTCTGACATTGAGTTACGTAATCCTTATAAAATCTTTTGTGTTAAGTTTGAAAGACTACAACATATTCAAGTCACATATGAAGTAAAAATCATTATAGTCTCATACTTACTGAAATATAAGCATCCCATTTCAAAATTTGTCATGTTTTGGGTCACACACGTGACCAAGAATGGCCCTGTTGTGTTTAGATACTAATTACAGTGATCTATTGACATTGTACCAATTCAATCAAAACTCACTTGGACCTTTCCCACTTCTCTTGTACCGAGGTTCATGGTAACTGAAGAATGAAATGGGTTTTGATTTTCAAATGTCTTCATAATCATGGATATATTTTAAGATTACAGTTGAGAGCATATATAGACAGTTCCTGACCGTAGACAAGAGTATCTAATTTGGATATTCAATTATCTATAGTATCAACATTTGGATACTTCACCCAATTGATTAGGATCAAATCAGACAATGATTTTCTCTATTTCACTAGGTAAGCTTTTCTTTGTTCCATGTAATTCTCACATATTGTTCTCAAGAATCTTACAATGAAATTGGTTATGATTAGAGTCTAAAACAGTTAATAGATCTCGCTGTGTGGCCTGGGCACATAAGAAATTCTGCTATATATAGTTGCCCTCTCAGGCCAGTGGAAATAAACATAAACAAATGTGGTGGCCCAAAGTTAACTTTTAGTGGCCCCATGCAGGCAGCAATTTTTTTTTCCCAAACAGGTTTGCAAATCCTTAAGAATTAGCAACTTGGTCAGAGACCACGCATACCGGAAATTTCCGACTTTTATAAATTCGAACATTGAAATAGCAAATACAAACTAGATGGATATTCGACTGCGCGCAGTCGAAAATGATGCCTCCGCCATTACGCAATTTATTTATATCAAGCCCAAATCAACATGTACACAGAATTAATTCTGTCAACTCAATGTTGATGGTACTCTGTCTTTTAGATCTTGACATATCACAATTATGAGCTATAAGTGACCTTGACCTTTGCCCTCATGACCCCAAAATCTAATGACTACAATTGTTCCCTATTATACATTCAGGTATCAAGTTGGATTGAAATCTGATATTCAGTTCTTGAGATTTCCAATCTCAAGCTACTTTTACATATAATGAGCCCTGTGACCTTTGACCTTTGACCCCCAAAATCTAAGCAGTTCATTGGCTCTCCAAGGAACATACATGTACCAAGTTTGGTCAGAATCTGTCAATCCCTTCTTGAGATAACGCGATCACGAGCTATTTTTGCATATATAATGAGCTCTGTGACCTTTGACCTTTGACCTCATGACCCCAAAATCTATTCAGATCATTGGCCCCCCAAGATACATACATGTACCAAGTTTGGTCAGAATCCGACAATCCGTTCTTGAGATAACGCGATCACGAGCTAGTTTTGCATATATAATGAGCTCTGTGATCTTTGACCTTTGACCTCATGACCCCAAAATCTAATCAGATCATTGGCCCCCCAAGATACATACATGACCCAAGTTTGGTGAAAATCCGTCAATCGGTTCTTGAGATAACGCGATCACGAGAACGGGACGTACGGACGTACGGACGGACGGACAACCCGAAAACATAATGCCTCCGGCTACTTCGTTGCGGAGGCATAAAAACATTGAACCAAGGTAGGATTCGAACCAGGGATCTCTAGCATATCAGTCTAGCTCTTTACCCACTGAGCTATCTCAAGTTCGCTTGGTTGGTTTTGGTTTTTAGGGGTATATATTCCCTAACAGTAACCCTTACCCTAACCCTAATGTTAGTGGCAATAGGTCAGATTTAGTGGCTTTATGTCAGATTTAGTAGCTATAAGTCAATTTATAACCTAAATTGAACACGCGCACTTTGGTCTCCATTCAAGTCGCCCGATTCCAATTAAACGGGCATATCTGATGTGTTAGTGCCATAGCAAACCTGTTTGGGAAAAAAAATTTCGCCCCCAGTCCAGACAGCCTCTGCTAATTTCAAGCATCGACTATACCTCATTTCCTCAAAACAATTTGTACTAGGATGCTGAATATGCGTCCTATATTTTCATCAAATACAGAACTACATTACAATTCTCAATAACTACAAATCTGTTCTTTGGTCACATATAGTTGTTCTGTTTATGACTTGAAGTTGCTACATCTTGTTAGATAACTTGCAATACCTCATTTTCCACAACAAAAAAAGCAACAATACCTCATTTTCTGTAAACAATACAGCTTTGTCCTTCTCGGTTGTTGATGACAAGCCTTTTTTCTCTGTAAAAACTATAATCCATTCACATGTACTTATCCAAACTAAAAATGTACTCTAATTCACATAGAGTTACATTCTATTGTCAAGTACTTCAACCTGTTTAATTAGTAGCAACAGTACGTTATCTTCTGTTTCACACAGAATATTTGTGACCTTTCACCTCAGAACGACCAATAAGTCTGGAAAAATATTTGTGCTCATTTTTACATGACATTAAAGTAGCAGTCATTACCTTTAAAATAGTGTATAATTTGTCATATATGGACTAAACAAACCATCTTAAAATGAGTGCCCAAGATTTGGTACATGGCTGAATCAGTCTTAAAATTAGGGAGAAAACGACGGGCCACTTCAAAGATCGGTGTCCATTCAACCACTGTAATCTGATCATTTTCATTTGATTTCAAATCATATTTAAACATGTTTTCTAGCTTTCAAAATTTCACGACAGGTAGATTAAGATACTCTCATTCAGAAAATACCAAAAACCTGAATTTCATATTTTAAACAAAATTTGACTAAATTGGCTAATAACAGACAAACTACCACGGCAACATAACGGTCATCTTGTGGTGTAAGGTCACGTTTTGTTTCATACACAGTAGGCTGTTGACAAGACTTTCATGTAGCAAACTCATTACTACATTACATTTTTCAAATTAAACTTGAAATTTACTTAAAGTCACATAATTGCTTTTGTTTTTGTCTTGCAGATGCTGTCTTGCAGATGCTTGCTTGAGACAAGCAATAATGTTGATCTTGGTTGCCTGTTTTTTCCCCAAATATAATTATCAGTTCACAAATCTCTCACCAGAACGTTTTAGAAGCCTTTTATTCACAGATACTGTAGTTGTATTGATTTTAAATAAGTCACCATAACTCAAAATCTACTTTTCAGTCATTTTTGTCTTGAAGTTGGGATAACATCCAACAATACCCTCTCTTTCTTGTCCTAACTCAAAAGTTTTTCTCAGTCGCTGTTGTCCGCAAGCTGATCAAATTCCTGAAAAAATGATGGAAAATTAAACATTATATTAACTCTCAAAATGGAAAATCAAAACGAAAGACACAAGACAGGCACGTAGCCAGGATTTTTCATGGGGAGGGACGAAGTTTACAAAAACGGGACCGAGACCGCTTGCCAAAAATGTTTGAGGCCGAGACCACAGGCTGAGAGTCGTGTAAGCCGGTTAAGATGGTCGAGACCAATACAAAGTGGACTCGAGACCAGTAAAAAGTAGACCTTTCTGAATTTGGGGGGGGGGGGGGGCAAGACAAACCAGAGAAAAAAGGGGAACAGTAAAATATACATAGAATAGACAGTGGTTTAACATGTTGAGCCTGATTGGGGGCACACTCTATGTATTTCTTTATTTCATATAGCATCTTTCCCTTACATTTTCAATTGTTTTGACAAATTATTGATAGGGGGCCCACTTTTGGGAAAGGTCAACCAAGTTACTAGACATGACTCCCGGTTGCGTATATCGCCTATTCAGATTGAGCGCGCTGCCATTTTGACAGCGCGCGCTGCATTTTGACAAATCTGCACGCGCGGATGACGTCATCCGCACACTTCGATCTTTTTTGATCAATCGTCCAGAGAGGGTCGATGAAAATCACTAAAACACCAGACTTACTTAATTAATGTCCATAATTAATGGTGGACATCATAATTTCAATGCATATTTATCACTTTTTGTTCAAAGATTGTGTTTTTTCGTAACTTGGTGGGGGAATAAAAATGTTTTAAAATGTGTGTAAAAATCATGTGAAATGACGCATTATTTTTTGCCTTAATTTTGTTCTTTTTAATTTTGTCAAATCAGTTTTTTGGATGTATTGTCTATTATATTCTGGTAAAAGAAGGTATGAACTACCTATATTTTGATTTTTATAAAGTCTCATAGTCTAGATTTTTTACAATAATCATTTAAAAATGATATCTAAAACCGATTTTATGACAGAATCTGTCCTTAATTTCGCCGGAGCATGTTTCATGTCCGTAATCCTAGCATTTATTTCCGTAAATCTGTATTTGTCTAATATTGGAAGTGATTTTGGGGACATGTAAAATCAATAAAAGTTCATGAGACTAGTCATTTACTTCATTAAATCTGTTATATAACTCTTTAAAAAGTGTCTAAAAGCAGCAGAATGGATCGTCGTACGGACACTGTAGAGACATTGGGCCGCCTGCGTGGGCGGTAAATCCCAAGCGCTGTCCGATGCCTGGCCTAAAAAGGCCTAGTCGAATACGCGCATTTCGTGACACTGGCCTGCAGTCATTCATGGTTTGTAATACCGAATAAAAAGTTCAAATCAGTTATCTGGATGTATTTGCTATTTTATTCTGTTAAAAGAAGGAATGAACTACCTAAATATCGATTTTGTATACAATCTCATAGACTAGATTTTATACAATAGTCTTTGAAAAATGATATCTAACTCGAGTTTTGTGACAGGATCTGTAATTCATTTCGCCGGAACATGTTTCTGTCCGTAATTCTAGCATTCATTTCCGTAAATCTGTATTTGTATACTATTGGAAGTGATTTTAGTGACTTTTACATTCCACAAAAGTTCATGATACCAGTCATTTACTTCATTAAATATGTTTTATAACTCTTTACAAAGTCACGGAAAGCAGCAGGCCGAATCGTCGTACGGACGCTGTGCGGATATTGGGCCGTCTGCGTCGGCGGTGAAATCCAAGCGCTGTTCGGGGATGGCCTAGAAGGCCTAGTTTAATCTACGCGCATTCTGTGACACTGGCTTGTTGCTTTATGGTATATAAAACCAATTTAAAAATTGTTTGGAATCATTTTAAAACTTGGTTTATACAAAGAAAACAATATTTCTCGACATCTGATACGCATGAAATCCAACAAATTGATGCAAGTATTTTAAATAAATGTTTTAAACATCACGCCGAATACAATCCAGAGTTCATACACGAAATATAGGATATGGGACCGAACGGCGCTTGGAATTCATCCCCGACGGAGGCGGTCTAATAACAGCTCCACCTCCGTACGGAATTTCAGTATGCTGCTTCTTGTGAACTTTCCAAGAGTTATAAATCTTTTTTGATGAAACAAATAATTGTTTTTAAGAGCTTTTATAAGTTCACTAAGTGTCTAAAATCACTTACCTGATTGAAAATCTTAAGATTTACGGAAATAAATGCATAAATTCGCCTACCAAAAAGGCTCCGGCGAAAATTTTGACAAATTCGGCAGAAAATCGATTTCAGAACACCAACTTTCGCGAGATTTATTTTGAAACTAGCCCAATGAGACTTTTTCAAACAGTTATGAAAGTGTTGCCAATTGCTTGATCTACCAGAATATACCTAACAACAATTTCAAAAAACTGATTTGACAAAAATAAAAGAAAACAAATTATAGCGTAAAATAATGCATATTTTTCAATGCATTTTATCATGAATTTTAGCCATTTTTAACCCTTTTTATTTTCCAAAATATTGCAAAATGAAGAAAAAAATTAAATCGGCAATGTCATGTGGGTAATACATTTATGATATCTACATTCATTTGGGGGTATGGCTGAATTAACCGATTCAATAACTGAACTTTGCTTGAACCTATGATCTCGAATGGGCACGAAGAAATTACGAGACATTTCGCACCGAGCGCCATTTGAAAACAACAAACATTGCTGCGCCCTCAGTCTGTTGCGTACGGGTGTACGTGTAGATCCCTTTAACATGGTGAGACTGATTGGGGGCACACTCTATGTATTTCTTTATTTCATATAGGATCTTTCCCTTACATTTTCAATTGTTTTGACAAATTATTGATAGGGGGCCCACTTTTTTGGAAAGGTCAACCAAGTTACTAGATCCCTTTATAGGCCAATACCAGTTTTGGGAAACGCCCCCCTCTCAAAAAATCAAATGGACGCTCTTATTACCAATCATGTGAAAGAATATGTTTTTATTAATACAGGATGATACAAATTTTGCCTGGAAACCGCCTACTAATTGATATATTTGGTAAATTATATAGTCGTATGTTGATATACAGCCTCGTGCGCTGCGTGTTAATCCTATGGCAAATGCGCACATGGTAATTCGCATGAGTGAATCGCTCGAACGAGCGTATAGAATGTGTCCAGAGTAGACGGGCCAAGCTGACGGTGAATTTAGGCTCAATGTCAGCGTCTTTCATAAAACGTTTAAAGGGACTACAGCGTCTAGATGGCCTAATTTTCACAATTCGGCTTTCTATACGTAATTTTTCATGAAGAAAAAGAAATTGGCAGTCATTTCTCATGAAATCAATACATTTTGGGGTAATTAGTAAATATATAATTGTCCTGGGAACGCCATTTTTAAATCGCAAAAATGTCACGTCATCTAAAGAACGGACTAATGAACTAAATTCTGTAGATGACGCGTCATGACGTAAGCCAATGAATTGTCAATCACGTGTCAATCACGCTGCAGATTATGGACCCTAAATGTGGATGGGGCGTAAATTGGCTGTTAAATGAGATTTGGCATCAGAAAATTAGTCTTAAATCACTACTGTGATTTTGATGGATTTTTTTTCGGCAGACCTATTTTGCAAGTCATCAACTATGGAATAAGTGCCAAAGTACGTTGTATTCTTTAGGTCCTTTAACCGATATTTCTTTCTGCATTTGACGATAGTAAGGTTTGGATCTTTCCACACAAGCTCCTTTTTATGTTATTTCAATAATACTAATCAAATAGTTTGACTAATTAAGTTATTTCCCACTACTGGCATTTCCCTTTAATGCATATCCCTCTGCTTAGGCATTTAGACAAGAGGTCATTCTCCATTCTAGTGAAATGGTTTGTGTGATCCCCTGCACTTTCGTTGATTTCATTGAGTTAGTTCCTGGTTTATATAGCTTCTGACATATCGAGAATTGAAAAGGGATTCATGGGAACGTCCCCCATTCAAGAGTCACCATGGCTCAATGATTGAGCACCGGTCTAGCAATCTAGATGTCTCGGGTTTGATTCCCGGCAAAGTTGATTTTTCTTTGCACATTTTCAATTTTAAAAAGGGACGCGAACACATCATGTTTTGTGACTTATCCAGCCCAACAGAGGACAACTCCATGTGATAGCTTACCAAGCTCAGGCTCCTAGGCTCAATCAGGAAACTAGACTTCTCAGATTCGCTGTCGCTGAAGTCCAGTTTATTAGGTGTGCCTCGTGGTGTCCTTTGAGGGGTGCATCTTGGGGACCGGCGGAGAACGCTCCTTGGAGTAGGGGCTAGGGACGGGGCGTTGACTGCATCCCTTACCAGGCTAACGTTGGGACTCCTGTAGGGACTCCCCCTAAAAATAATAATACAAACAATAATAATATTAATAATAAATAATGACAGTAATATAAATAATTACAAATATCATAATGATGACGTCACTGAAGTCAAGTTTATTAGGGGTGCCTCGTGGGGTCCTATGAGGGGTGCGTCTTGGGGACCAGCGTAGGACGCTCCTTGGGGTAGGGGCTAGGGACGGGGCGCCGGCTGGATCCCTTACCAGGCTAACGTTGAGGCTCCGATAGGGACTACCCCTAAATCAAATCATAAACCAACAACATAGTGATAATGTTAATAATAAAAATAATCAAAATTATACATACTACTCATCAATCTGCTACTAATATTATTTCTTCTGCTACTACTTCTACTACTACTACTACTACTACTACTACTACTACTACTACTACTGCTACTACTAATAATAATAATGATAATTCTTCTTCTGCAGCAATTTATTATAGTGGGAAGAAGAAGTAATGATAGAAATAATTCCAATATCAATTAGGAAATGCTTGCTCTTACCTTGATAAGGGTCTCCCAGTGTGTATTGGTGAAGAGCTTCTAGGGGTGGGCCCTCTGAACGGCTTAAACTTGGGAGTTCTGGGTGCGTGCATGCTCCTGGACAATAGGAACAATCATAATGATAACAGTTAGAACAATAACATAATTTAATGGCGTGGCAAGATCGGCAGAGCCCTCGCTTTTCTATCTCGAGATCCCGAGTTCGAACCCAGCCTACTCAGTTTGCGCTTCAGCAAGACAATTAATCCACATTGCTGCTCTCTACCCCAGGAGTATAAATGGGTACTTAGTCGGGTGTTGATAAGCCTTCAGCGCCCGTTGGGCAGCTGGGCTAGTATGCTCCCCAAGGAGTTGAGACGGTTTGACCTGTACCTGATGACCAAGGGTGAAATTAATTTTCTTCAAACCTCTTTATTCATGTATCGTTATAATAATAGCATTTTGCCTGCCTCGTTTATTTCTATGTTTTTGAAAAACAATGCCATCCACTCTTATTCGACAAGACAAGCAGCTAACTTGCATTTCTTTAATCCACGCACAGTACTGGCACATAAATCAGTGAGACATACTGGTCCAGACGTTGGAATTCTTTGTTAATTGAAACACGTAATTGGCCTACAATTTACTCTTTTAAAAATGCAGTCAAACGCATGCTCATTGCAAACATATTTGTGTAAGATATTTGTTCAATCAGTTGGTTTGTTAATTCCTACGATAACATTGTATTGTAGTATTCTATATATATTTGTATGTGTAATTCGGCATAACATGTCACTGTTAACTGTAATTACATAAAGGCATCTTCACACCTGTCTCCCCCTCTCTCAGCTCTCCCCAACTTTTTTGTTCTTCTTTTCTCTCTCTGTTTCCCGTATTTCTCTTCCAGTATGGACTGTACCTTTCTATCATGCCTGCTATATTTCTTCCTGCTCTAGAACATACTGTAGAGACTTAACTATTATCTTTCTCTTTACTTGTAAATAATGTTTCATATTTGCTTTTTATTACTTTTTTCTTGTATGTATTAATTTATGTTTATCTATGTTTTAAGAATATGTAAAACTTGTAAAATCTTAGGTATGGCATCACTTCAAGCTTCTAGCTTATATTGCCGACCTCTGTGTGTTTCTATTTAGATGTTATGACAGTTTATTTTTTTATGTACGAAATTGTTTACTGTGAGACATGCAGGAATAAATAAATAAAAAAATTTAAAAAATACAAATAAAATAATAATAATGCGCTAAGAAACATTGTATTAAGTGCTATATAAATGTAACATATTATTCTTATTATTATAATAATAAAAACAAACTCAGAGGTAGGACCTCTGAACGGCTTAAACTTGGGAGTTCTGGGGCTTTGCATTCTCCTGGACAATAGAAACAATCATCTTAATTACAGTAAACCCCTTGACTACAGGAACCTGGTGGGATGCGTACAAAGTATAAGGGATATCAGACACTTGAAGGGACAAGGTTAAACAATAACAATAACACAAGACCTCTGGCCACTACATTGTATATTGCTGAAGTCTACAAAAATCACTTATTTCATAATTTCTCATCAAATCATATTTTGTCATAAAAAATGAAGACAAAAATAGGTCACCAATTTTGCATAAACATTTTCACAGGCACATGCTGAGCATTACATTTTCCATTTCACACTAATTAGCAGAATTTGGTTTAATAGAAAAAGGGAGATACTTATACAGGAGATCTATAACAAATGTCATTGTATGAACCGCATCTCACCTGTTTGTGGTTGACTTGTTGTGTGGTGCACTGATGGAGTCGTCCTCACTAGAGAATGATATACCTCCCCCCCCCCCCCGATGAATAGGTATCAATTACAGATCAACGCCCATGTCATAGTGTGAACCAACCCTCACCTGTGTGTGGTTGACGTGTTGTGTGATGTATACCTCACCCCCCCCCCCCCCTGATGAATAGGTATCAATTACAGATCAACCCATGTCATAGTGTGAACCACCCCTCACCTGTTTGTGGCTGACTTGTTGTGTGGTGCAGTGATGGAGTCGTCCTCACTAGAAAATGATATACTTCCCAGCGGGCACCCAAGGGAGCTGTGTGACGAGTCGTTCTCAAAGATTTCATCTGGAAAAGGGGGCAAAAAGGTAAACATGTCAAGTATTGAAATTCTAAAGAAGAACTGCCCAACACCTGCAAATTTATGGCAATAATAATATAATGTCATTGTGTATTTTCGCTCATTACTCGATGATATAACTTCCATTTCACATGGAATCTTCACACATCCCTGAGTTGATCACTGATTTCGTCATTTTATCAACTCTTTGTTAGTGTTTGCATGTTTGTCAACCGGGCGCGCCACAAACACTTTTGGATTGGGGGGCAAAGACCGAAGGGGGCTCACGATTTGTGTGTGTAGGGGTTCATGCCCAACAACACTCACAGAGTTGCCAACTTTGAGCCAGAGGTATGATTGAGACATTGAAAGGGAGCCAAGCGACCAAGCCAGAATGAGCGAAAAGACTGAGCGGGGGGAGGGTGTGGGGTAGGGATAAGGATAGGGAGATTTTGCATTTTTGGACTTGAAATTGTGCAATCTGGTGCTTACCTAGAGAGGAAATTATAGCTTAAGATTAACTGTAACTCGGAAAGCATGTTATGATTTAATCGACCAGAACTTTTAAATACGTACCTTTCACGAAGAAAACAAATAAATGACACACAGATAAATATGCGCCCCAACACACAAACAAAATATTGTATTTAGTGTCACAGTATACATTACACAGTTGAAATATAAACCATATGCCACATTATGTATCATTGATCCAACAACATAATCCTATAGCCAAGAATGGGTCCCAAGGGAGCGAAGGGACTAAGGGCTGGGGCAGAGCCAGAGTGGGAGGATTTGGGAGGGGGTTTCTGAGATAATATGTTCGCATGCAAAGCGTGCAGCGAAAATTTAAAATGGATGTATAAATGAGTTTGGGGGGTAGGTTTGGTTTTGCCCCCCCCCCCCCCCCCTCCCCCCCATTTCCGGCCCCTATGTTGTCAACAACATACGTATACTGTATCTGTTTCAAAGGATTCACACTCTGACAGACGTTATGACTCACCATCTGAGAAGCTCAGGTCCCACTCCGACGGATGTCGATGCTTGGCAGCCTCACCGTCTGGCTCCTCCCCCTGGCAACGGTTGCTATGGAAGCTCTTGAGCGGTGATACGACCTTGAAAAGGACAGCACAGAGGGAAGTGAGGAGGAGCGAGAACCAGGATACTAACTTGTTTGTCTGCAAGAGAAAATAACAAGTTAATAATTGTTCTTCATCTTTTACCAGCACCCCGTTTCATGCAAGGGTCTTATTTAAAGACTGTCTTGTCACTTATTGTCTTTTACCAGCACCCCGTTTTGTGAAAGGGTCTTATTTAAAGATTGTCTTGACACTTGTCACTTGTCTTTAACCAGCACCCCGTTTTGTGAAAGGGTCTTATTTAAAGACTGTCTTGTCACTTGTCACTTACTGTCTTTTATCAGCACCCCGTTTGGTGAAAGGGTCTTATTTAAAGACTGTCTTGTCACTTGTCACTTATTGTCTTTTACCAGCACCCCGTTTCGTGAAAGGGTCTTATTTAAAGACTGTCTTGTCACTTGTCACTTATTGTCTTTTACCAGCACCCCGTTTCATGCAAGGGTCTTATTCAAGTCTTGTCACTTGTCACTTGTTGTCACGTGACGGGTTAGGACAGCCATAGTAAACTCCTTCCAAATTATTATTTCTATTTTGGGGTCTGTACTTGTACTTTTTTCTTGTTCTTTTATTTTTAGGGGGGGGGGGGGGAGGGGGAATTGATGGAGGACTTGAGGGAGAACCAAACCACTAACTTGTTTGCCTGCAAGAGAGAATATAAGTGGAATAACTGTCTTGCATATCTAAATGAGAACCGAACACTGACAGTTGTGTTCACTGTCACTGACCAGTGCATAATGCCTGTCACTGACCAGTGCATAATGCCTGTCACTGTAGACTGATATGTGCTCCAAGAGCTTTGTAAAAACTTTCATAAAATATTAATGTTATGTGGCCAATCAATAAGCAAAGCATATACATTGTACAAGTTGAAAATCTGGTCTTTTTCAAATCAATCTTTAATTTCTACAATTATATTTCAAATAGACACCTAATGGACAGGGTGAGAAATGAAGAAATCTGACAAAGGCTAAGCATCACAAACACCATCTGTGAAGAGATAACAAAGCGACGCTTGAAATGATTTGGGCATGTTGTCCGCATGCCGCATCACCGCCGACCATACCAAGCATACAGAAATGACTTTGACGCACGTAGACCCCCGGGACGCCCTCCTACGAGATGGAGAGACCAAGCCCAGAGCGACGTGGGATTTACTTTACAAGAGGCAGAGCTCATAGCCCAGAACAGACCTGAGTGGAACAGAATCACTCGTAGGGGAGCGAAGGGACACACCGTCCTGTGCACCTAAGTCAGTAAGTCATATTTCAAATGTATGTGGCGTCTAAATCCTTTTTTTTGTTTAGACTTATTTATCCAGGTAAGCCACTTTAGTGCTTGTTTTTTGTTGTTGCTCTGTTCTACCATAGGGACTTGCAGCTAATAATATCAGTTATAACTCGGCCATGGCCCTGTTCTACCATAGGGACTTGCAGCTAATAATATCAGTTATAACTCGGCCGTTGCTCTGTTCTACCATAGGGACTTGCATGAAATAATATCAGTTATAACTCGGCCGTTGCTCTGTTCTACCATAGGGACTTGCATCTAATAATATCAGTTATAACTCGGCCGTTGCTCTGTTCTACCATAGGGACTTGCATCTAATAATATCAGTTATAACTCGGCCGTTGCTCTGTTCTACCATAGGGACTTGCATCTAATAATATCAGTTATAACTCGGCCGTTGCTCTGTTCTACCATAGGGACTTGCATCTAATAATATTAGTTATAACTCGGCCGTTGCTCTGTTCTACCATAGGGACTTGCATCTAATAATATCAGTTATAACTCGGCCGTTGCTCTGTTCTACCATAGGGACTTGCATCTAATAATATCAGTTATAACTCGGCCGTTGCTCTGTTCTACCATAGGGACTTGCATCTAATAATATCAGTTATAACTCGGCCGTTGCTCTGTTCTACCATAGGGACTTGCATCTAATAATATCAGTTATAACTCGGCCGTTGCTCTGTTCTACCATAGGGACTTGCATCTAATAATATCAGTTATAACTCGGCCGTTGCTCTGTTCTACCATAGGGACTTGCATCTAATAATATCAGTTATAACTCGGCCGTTGCTCTGTTCTACCATAGGGACTTGCATCTAATAATATCAGTTATAACTCGGCCGTTGCTCTGTTCTACCATAGGGACTTGCATCTAATAATATCAGTTATAACTCGGCCGTTGCTCTGTTCTACCATAGGGACTTGCATCTAATAATATCAGTTATAACTCGGCCGTTGCTCTGTTCTACCATAGGGACTTGCATCTAATAATATCAGTTATAACTCGGCCGTTGCTCTGTTCTACCATAGGGACTTGCATCTAATAATATCAGTTATAACTCGGCCGTTGCTCTGTTCTACCATAGGGACTTGCATCTAATAATATCAGTTATAACTCAGCCGTTGCTCTGTTCTACCATAGGGACTTGCATCTAATAATATCAGTTATAACTCGGCCGTTGCTCTGTTCTACCATAGGGACTTGCATGAAATAATATCAGTTATAACTCGGCCGTTGCTCTGTTCTACCATAGGGACTTGCATCTAATAATATCAGTTATAACTCGGCCGTTGCTCTGTTCTACCATAGGGACTTGCATCTAATAATATCAGTTATAACTCGGCCGTTGCTCTGTTCTACCATAGGGACTTGCATCTAATAATATTAGTTATAACTCGGCCGTTGGATACACTTCCACACTTTATAGTGCACTCTCCTCACTACCTAGGGAGCATTCCAGCAGGTGCTACTTTACAGTGCACTCCCTCATTAGTGCCAAGATGACGGGTCAATCACACATGTTTATATACACTGTAAGCAACATCCTCACCATTCACGGGTCAATCACACATGTTGATACACACTGTAAGCAACATCCTCACCATTCACGGGTCAATCACACATGTTGATACACACTGTAAGCAACATCCTCACCATTCACGGGTCAATCACACATGTTGATACACACTGTAAGCAACATCCTCACCATTCACGGGTCAATTACACATGTTGATATACACTGTAAGCAACATTCTCACCATTCTTTGTACAAGCCTCCGTCTTCGTTGCCAGGCGATGGTTTGTTTGACGAGGCTAGTCTCCATCAAGGCTGATAGAGTTGGTCTCTTCCTGTAATCAGGATCTAGCATGGTGGCAATCATCTCCTTCAGTTCTGGTGAAATTCCTAGAACAGAAACAGAAATATGATTACAGTTCATCTTCTGCAACTCTTTATATTGGACATTTTATATTAGGGAGGAGAGATTTACTCTGCTACGGCATTCTTTTGAGTTCTACCCCATTCTCGACTGCCATTGTTAAAGGGATGCCTGTAAAGTGTCTAACTCCACGAAAATTACTTGGAGCTGCCTCGTTTCTCTTGTACCGTGTTGTTTAGCTCATGGTAAGAGAAAAATACAATAGGGTTACATTTTTTCAAATGCCCCTTACGATATGTATCAATCAGCTCAACGGTCATAAACCTCATAAACAGGAACCGAGTGGGCTATATACAACGGAATCCATTACGCATACAATGCCACTGCACAATACAATGGGCATGGTCAAGTACTCTGTTACCATTGCTTGCAATCATGCACGTGGCATCCAAGGGGTAGCTTCAATGCAAGCACTTGGCACATAAGGTGTTTATTGCACTTACCTGCAGTGAGTTGCCATGGAATTCTACCATTCAGGTGTTTAATGCACTAACCTGCAGTAAGTTGCCATGGAATTCTACCATTCAGGTGTTTATTGCACTAACCTGCAGTAAGTTGCCATGGAATTCTACCATTCCTCAGGTCCTGCCACGAGTCCCCATTCTGTGGGAGCTCCAGATCGCTGGCTAGCTCCAGGAAGGTGATACCAAGACTGGGGAAATTAAAGACAAATATCAAATGACATTAGTTCCTTTAATAGATCCTGCCATGAGTCCCCATTCTGTGGGAGCTCCAGATCGCTGGCTAGCTCCAGGAAGGTGATACCAAGACTGGGGAAATTAAAGACAAATATCAAATGACATTAGTTCCTTTAATAGATCCTGCCATGAGTCCCCATTCTGTGGGAGCTCCAGATCGCTGGCCAGCTCCAGGAAGGTGATACCAAGACTGGGGAAATTAAAGACAATTAACGAATGACATTAGTTCCTAGCTAGCTCATGAATGGTCATACCCATTCCCTTCAAAATGTATGACATCCCCATAGATTTTGTACACAACCAACACAGTTCCCGCAGTCAAGGGGTTAAGCTGTACATGTCATGAACAAATTTCAGGTATTTAATGAGAGGATATTGATGGATATTTAATGAGAGGATATTGATGGATATTTAATGAGAGGATATTGATGGATATTTAATGAGAGGATATTTATATAATATTGACTGGCCTTGAGGGGGATACGACATAATATTGCCTGAACTAGATTCATATTGCCCGAGTCGAAGACGAGGGCAATATGGATCCTAGTGAATGCAATATTATGTCGTATCCCCCGAAAGAGCCAGTCAAAATCATTATTATTACCAATATCAGACATCTTGAGCAGTAACGGAAATTAGTAAAATGTAAACTTTGTATTCAACTTTGTATTCAAACATACCAAAACCAAACTCTGCTTGATAAAATGTAACAAGTACGGCTGTGGCTTGTTTCGTGTACACACCAATGGCAAATCACTATCGCGAGATTTTTCCCGCGGGCCAGTTCACTTTGTAAAATTTCGACTACGAATCGTGAAGTGCCCGGATGTCATATTCCCCTCTTTTTTAACACGTAAATCCCATAGGCTTTTGTGAAAGAGGGGAATATGGGAAATATTCCCCTATTTCACCTGCTGGCACTCAGCTCAGATGTCTGATATGGGTAATAATGATGGATATTTAATTTGAGGATATTTAAAGAATATTGACTGGCCTTGAGGGAGACACGGCAAATATTGCCTGAACAAGATTCATATTGCCCGAGTCGAAGACGAGGGCAATATTTGTAGTGTAGCCCGAAAGTCCAGTCAATATTGTAATTATTAACTAATCAGACATCTCGAGCGAACATGCAATATATTAATTTAAAGGGTACAAATTGCACAATTCTTGCAATTATTGAACCATGTTTAAACTTCAAGTTTTAACCAAAATGCATACAATCATCTTCAACCCAGTTTGTAAAGTATCATTACTTAGCTAGCGCGTAACACATTATTACGTCATAATTAGACACGCGCAAATCATCAATAAACGTGCGTATGATTTTGCGCACTCATATGCTGTTAGCGCGCCTTCATACTCGGATATATTATTGACCGGCAAATTACACACAAAATCCCATTGACTTTTCTGAGCGGTCAATAAGATTTTGTCCATTGGTTTACTGTGTGATCATATTGACCGGCAAATTACACACAAAATCCCATTGACTTTTCTGAGCGGGCAATAAGATTTTTTTTCCCCCCGTAGTTTTGTTGGCCTACTTAACTTGGAGGGCAATATCGTTTTAAAATTGCCCTGCTCAGATGTCTGCTATGGTTAATAATGATGGATATTTAATGAGAGGATATTATACAGTTATTACATGGCGGTGGAGGGTATAGCACAGAATATTACATCCCGAGGGATTTTAAATGCTATTGAGGGAAGAGTAAATAAGTCCCGAGACGAAGTCGAGGGATTTATTTTCTTCACGAAATAGCATTTGAAATCCCGAGGGTAGGAATATTCCGTGATTTTCCCGACAACAAATGTAATAACTGTTTTATCATCTGACTGTCAATAATTGCCATGTGCTCGGCCGTCATCTGGCAAAGAGGCGTATCTCGAAAAGAGGCCATATTTTTTTTATTGCCTACTTGGGGTTTTTGAGGTCAAAATTTTCATTGGGCCAAATTTCAGAAGAGCTCGAGTTATAGTTTCTGAGATATCGGGGGCCCTCTGTACCCGATTGCATAACTATCGTCGTATTCTGTACGGCAAAAGGGCGTATCTATACATACGCCCCTGTCTGTGGAAATCTTGTTGGTTTCTGCTCGGTATCCGTCTGTCAAAAGGATGTATGTTGACATACGCCTTTGGCAAACAAAAAACGTCGGAAAATTTCCGATATATTTTAGTTAAAAGGATGTAAGTATAGATACGCCCTCGTGTAATTTTCAACGATGGTGCAGGAAATGATACCGCATGGCGGATGATTAAATGCCGGATCGGATCGGATGCATGCGACGCGGTACGTCTGAAAAATCACCGGATCCAATCCAACATTACGTTGCATACTTTTGTGCATTTCAACAAACGGCGCACAAAACACCATGACCCTGGACCATGACGCCTCCAAATTACACTGAAAATCTGGCCAGCTGATCGAACATAAGGTTTGTATAAATACTCTGACTTTTACTTTTATTGTATTTTACGATGGCCATGTACCGATGTTCTTTTATGACAAACTTGTTCTTCTCTACACATTTCTCATGCACTGCTGCACTGCACGCTACAAGTAGGCGTAGTTGCCAGGGAACTTGGCCGGGCCCGGCCCGGGGGAGAAGCCAGCCAGAAAAGGGACAGGCCTAGCCCTAGGGCTGACTTTGAAATTAGATTTGCCGAGAATGAGAATGCACTGAACTAGAGTTAGCACTGAACATGTGACTCGAAACTTATTTACAAACGATATATCTGCATTTTGCTCATAAAATATGTGTATCTTGCTGTTGTTTTTTTTGTTTTTTTTTTCACGATAATTTGACTCAAAAGTCAAATTATGAAATTTAAATTTAAATTTTAGAAGACTTGATTCTCGCTTTTGTTATTGTAGATCTATGAATAGTACGACTACGCTCAGCTCAGTAGTTCATTTCGAAAGACCGATTATTATCGCTCAACACACGGGAATGAGCTGAATTTAGGCCCATTTCTTGTGCGCTGTGTGTAATGAAACGTCCACAGCTTACATAAAACCATTTATGCTGTCGTGGTTGGAATATCAAATGGTCCTTTCAATAACAAAAGTGAATACAAATGGTATAGTTTGATATCTGAAACATTGCAGTGTTTTTGTTTGTTTGGCGATTCATACTTTGTGCACGCGCGGACAATTTTTAGATCTGTACTTTCCTCCACCAAGGCAAGGGCCAAGGCCCTTGTCTTGATCTAGTATACGAGTATGAGCGGCACCACTCGGCCAATAGACTGCATCAAATTCATTTGCATTTTTCTTACTCTGGAATCGTTTAATCATTTTCCTTTGCCGGTTTTTTCAACTCGGCTAGATCACATTTGAGAAATTTCAACCCATGGGGCCATGCATCATGCCCATGCGTTTGCTAGATTTTGATCACGAAATCCCTAATACTATAGTCTTGCAGTTGCAGCATAATTGCCTAAAAGTTACTCTTGTACTACTACTTTTACTGTTTTAGTAGTTAAAAGAGCTCCCGATCCCTAAAATCCGACTTTCCTTTTGATTTTGTGTTGCCTGACGGTTATGAGGACCTCCTGATTTGCCTCATCAGAAACTAATGCAAATTCAATGAATTTTAGAATGTCATGTGAGTAATTGACTATCTGTATCAGTTGAAAATACAGTATTTTAAACCGAACCCTCGTTGACTTTCAAATTGGCAAAATTTGGTATGTTTGTGAAGGAAATGTTATTTTTTCTAAGGATATTAACTTAATCCGCGATAAAAATGTTGAAATTTGACTAAAAAAGTCTTCGAAAATGGGGCAAAAGTGAGCAGTCTCCGAGACTGAAATTCGCTCAACGATCGGCCTGAAAATCGTGACGTCATCGGTAGAACGGGCCCGGCCGATCAGCTGATCAAGCAAAGCGATGCGCGTGCATTATACGGTGTTGTGTATTACTTTTTGATAACGTACGAATATATATACGATCGAGCTGGACAGTTTTATTTCGAGGAAAATGGAGGAAAATACTCTCGAACTGAGTTTCGCAATGGATTTTTCCGAAGAAGATGAAGAAGAGGACAGGAATGATTCATCAGACAGCGACAATGATGACGGGATTTGGGAGATTTTTGGCGCTAGTTCACTATTGTACCCGCACTCCGGTGTCGGCACGCTACGCCGCTAGCTGCCCGTGACGCACTCGTGAAGAGTACCATACAAAACACAAATGTAATGTACCCAAAATCAACTAAATCTTCGACCATTGCTCAAATTATGGTCATGATTTCAAAGTAGTTACACAGAACAGGTAAAAAAAGATAACTACTTTGAAATCATGACCATTATTTGAGCAATTTTTGAAGATTTAGTTGAGTTTGGGTACGTTACATAAATTATGTGTTTCGTATACTCTTCACGAGCGCGGCACGGCCAGCTAGCGGGCCAGCGTGCCGACACCGGAGTGCGGGTTTCAATGCGCCCTTTCCCCCAGCATCTTCCCCGGCAAACTGTGCATGGACATGGTGCAATTCGCTATACAATTGCCGCAGTCATACGCCAGATCGACAAATCTATCACTTTCATGGCCTCTTTGACATTATTATACCAGTATTTTTCACTGTCGGCTTAGAATGCCGACAGAGAAAAATACAATATAATGTCAAAGTCAAAGAGGGCATGAAAGTGATAGATTTGTCGATCTACCATACGCCATGCACTTTTTCCCGACTTTGCGACTCGAATTCAACTTTGTCGATACTGGCGAACTCGCGATTTCCACCTCAAAACCATGCCTGAAATCTTCACTTCCTTCAGACATTTCCACCATTCTCCGATTTTGCAGATTTCAGGTCAAATCTAACCAAAAAAATGATATTGACAAGGACGGCGTTCTATCGATTGAGCAGGGCAGCATTACTCGCGCTCGCTGGACTGGGGGATCGTTGGGGGAGGCAACGGGTGCCGCGCGCGCGCGCTCTACCATCAGCGGCCGTTCATGGTTTGGGCCTATTCTACCTGTGACGTCATCAAATTTCTCTGCACCAAATCGCCGTCAAACGGCGAAAACCGGGGTTCAGAATAAGAGTTTAAATTTGCTTTTAATTGTTTTCTGGGCGGTGTTAGGGCTTCAAAATTAACTTTTTCATGCTCAGTATGTTCTCAGCTTTCAGAAGAGGTACAATATGCATATTATAGGATCTTCATTGAGTTTTCGGTTTAAGTCTATGTTAAGCTGTAAAAGTTTTAAATTGAACTTGTCATGACAGCAACATTGTATTGTTCATCTTTGATGTGCCGCGCGCGCACGTAACCCGTGTGCGCGCGATCCCTGTCGATATACGGCTCTGCCTTACGGACGTGGACCCAATTACACGTAATGCAACTAACCCATATCTAACCCTATATACACTGTATGGTTGACTACCGTACATGTACGTCCATATATTACTGTACATGTACCAATCTATGCTGTTTACAATACTACAATATCGGGAGGGAATAAACGATGCTAGTGATCATATCTGCGAATCACTACAACATCACGCTTTCTTAATTTCAAGTTTCAACCGCTGAATATACCTGATTTCATATATGTTGGTGCAAATAAATCAAATAAAAGGCAACTGATAACAAGCATACATTCATACATTTAATTTGATAACTGAGTGAGAGTTTTAAATTGATGATGAGATTCACACATGTAATGAATTACAGTCTCGTTTAGTTGAACAGAAACATCAGTTTCCATGCCGGTTGCCCGATTTGGTATGATTGGGCAAGCAAACTAGTCCTTTTATGAAAAATTAACTTGCCCTACATCAATGTGTACCTGCCCCGGGCAAGTGCTACTTTCGAGACCTGGTTTACCATTTCGTGACCCACTGGCACGGATAGAATTGGTGCACGGATAGAATTGGTGCAAACTGCAAATCTTTCTCAACAAAATTTCTGCTGCATTTGTGCTACAGCAGATTGTAAGCCTATCCATGATTTTCTCCGGCTCTCCATTCCACATTGGATGAATGGAAATGGGTGTTGGTACTTATACTATAGACCAGCAGCCCAGATCCAGAGGGGTTTGGTACATCAAAAAGCCTACTGATTTCTGGACATGTATGAACATTTAGAGAGGAATGTCTTACCATGGACGACCGGACCGTATCTGCCAGGGTCTTCCCACCATCCCCGGGGCCAAGGCTCCTTTGC
Source organism: Echinarachnius parma (assembly GCA_037951105.1). NCBI lineage: Eukaryota > Metazoa > Echinodermata > Echinoidea > Clypeasteroida > Echinarachniidae > Echinarachnius > Echinarachnius parma. The sequence continues at coordinate 101,454 of JBAMJV010004149.1, read as the reverse complement.
GGCTTGCGCCTCCAAAATATGGCCCCTGGGAAATACTCCATTGTGCGAATGTACCCTTGTTATCTGCTCACTGCGGGGTCAGGGAATCGTGAACAAAAGAAAACAACACTTGTGCATCTTGCGTTCTTCAGAAAACTTCATTTTGGCTGTTTTGAAGTACAAACTACATGTTTAATGCATTTAAGATACCGTCCCAAACATCTCTTTTAGAAATAGTTTAAATTCTTTTCTTGACTACGTTTACATTTACTTAAAGGCAAAAATTCAGAGCCTTTAATTATAAAGCTTGCCAGAATGTATCTAATTCTAAATTTGTTGATAACCAATTTGTATTTTTAAAATGAATTCTTTTTATAATTATATTATTGTTCCCATTTTTATGCATTTAGGACTAATTCAAGATCATGGAACTGATGACGGCATGAGAGCAGTTCTTCACTTTTCCAGTGGAGCAGAAAGGGCAATAACAAATAAGGTATGTCTATTTATGTGACACATTTGCTCATGCCACATTTTTCTTGCCCAAAGAAAAAATGTGAATACATGTAAGTACATGTTATGGCAAATGCCAGATGGGAAAACAGTTATTGAAGTGTCCATTTTTCCATGAACATCGTACATAAAACATGTTCATTCTGTGTAGGATTCCAAACAAGTTGGTTTACCGTCCACCTTTCAAATATTTACAGGAAAAAGTTACAACAAAATATAAAAATTGCCCTGTACAATAGGTATGCCACTATTTGCCAGAACGTGATTTGCCATAGTGTTACACTTACAGCAAGCTTGCTTACAGTCTTGTTTAGTTGAAAATAAATATCAGTTGCCCGATGGGCAAGCAAACTAGTCCATAAGTTAACTTGCCCTACATCTATTTGTACATGCCCCATATATCGTGACCCACTGGCAATGCTAGATATTGTGCAAATCTCCCTCAAAAGTTATATATTTCTGAAAATGTGTTTGTGCTGTCCAGCAGATTGCACACATCTATAGGCCTATCCATGATTTTCCCTGGCTCTCCATTCCACATATGGAAATGGATACTGTTGCTTATAGACCGGTAGCGCAGAGGGTTTGGTGCATCGATAAAGCGTACTGGTTTCTGAACAATACATTAGGATGGGAATGTAACAAAACAAATAAAAATTTATATATGAGTCTGCCGGGGTCTAGGGTGGATAAAGTTGTCAAATAAGATTTCTAATTTGAGGTACCTCAACGGGATATTAGTGAATTATGCTCTCAAATTTCACATTAAAAATGTGTATTTACTGGAAATCGTACTACTCGTAGTGCAAACCCACCCATAGATTTTCATGTCATTGTTCATCCATTCCGAGTCCGAGATGAAACTTGAAAGCACACATTTGAGTGACAATCTCCTGTTAAAATGTCAGTTTCCTCATGCCAATGGCTCAAATGCAAAATATAAATATGAAATTTATTTGTTTTTTATTACAGCTGCTCTCCATCCAGCCAGGGCAGAGCTGAATTCGACAGTGGGGCCTGCCGTGGTGCCAGTTTCAACCATTGGACTGGATGAGGTGACGAATTCGGCAACCGGAGTCCCCGTCAGGACAACTTCGAGTGTCGAGTCAAACAGTGATTTTGGTCATCGTGACCATCTGGGGAGACGTAGCACCCATTTCAGCGACCGTCAGGACAAGAATGGTACCTGGGCCCAGGGGCCCGATTACGGACCAGCGATATTTACCATGGTAATTAGCATCATTGGTTCTAACTCATTGATATCAATATGCTAGAATAGTATAAAACTCAAAAGAATGTAGCAGATCACACATATACTTCCCTTACTCATTCAACCGTAAAGGCTTGCACAAGAATATTTAGAGATCAGTGGAACTAGGGCTGGTCCTGGGTCATGATCGTGCTCTCGGCCACAGGTCCGCTCATCAAGTCGGGCGTAACATCGGTTACAATCTCTGTGGGGGACGATCTGATGTACGACGCGGATGTGACAATGAGTTCGACCACCGTTATCGTCGTGAAGCGCGCTTCGACCAACCAGGCGGTGGTGATGCTGGAATTCTGCATCCTACAATTTATTCCCAAATTCTTTGAAATTTTGTTCAATACTAACTCATAGCCTAGGACACATACAAATGTCAAATTAGCACATAACATATTTGACCAGGATTAATATTTTAATCGTGCTTTTCACGTTTTAGGGGTTACTGAATTTTGTCCATGTCTTTTTTTGGTAACGCGAGTTACCAAACAGGATTCTTCTGTAAAGGTTCCTAAATATAGCTCTGTCAGTCTTTTTTGTGTTATCTAGTTAGTGCAAATCTACTTAATCCTTGGTGATTAAATCAGCCTACAGTTCGATAAAATAATGTGAGTTACTGCACATTGAAGTAGTCAATTTACCATAAAGTGTAACGCGAGTTACCGTGGAAATGCCCTTATCACCTTGAAAATTTCAAACTTAGATAAAGGAGGATCTTTTGTTATTATGGAGGAATATGGACACACCATAATACTAGTAGTGTTGATTCAACTGTAGTTTCTGTTATTAGCTGAAATAAATTTTGGTTAAAAATATGAGATTTAGAATGTTTGTATTTCCTGAATGAAGGTATCTTAATCTACCTTCTATAAAATTTGATCATCAGAAATCATGTTTAAGTATGTTTTTTCATCAAATAAAAATTACTCAGATTACAGTGCTTGAATGGGCGGCAATCTTTGAAGTGGCCCGTTTCTCCCTTGTTTTAAAACTGCTAAAGCCATTTTCCAAATCTCTGTCACTCATTTTCATAGGGTTTTCCTTCGTCTAAATATGACAAATTATGTACAATTTTAAAGGTAATGAATTTTACTGTGATGGGGGCCATCTAAAAAGTACATATATGCATATTTTGGTCCGAAATTTACCATGTGGTCCACCCCCCCCCCAATCTCTTGTTATGTGGTCCACCCCCCCCCCCCCCCCCCCCCCAATCTCTTGGGATCGCGCATGACTTCACCGCTCGCCGGGTAGTCTCCATCATGTGTTCAGTCGTTCCGGATCCTGCATGCAGTGCAGCAGGGATGCCAGTTTTCAGGCAAAAGCCTGAATTTCAGGCCCTGGGCTCCTACAAATTCAGGCTTATTTGTACTGTTTTGCACACAAACAAAGTATCAAGACTCCATTTTCAGGCTCTCAACCTGCAGGTCACTGGCATCCCTGAGTGCAGCCACTGCTTGCTTGAGACACGAAGCCTTGCAAACAATGAGACCCCCCTCCCCCTGTATGCATACCATACACATCGGTGCGAAACCCCCCCCCCCCCCTTTTGTGCGTACATACTTTGTAGATGGCCTATAACCATGTCTAAATTGCCTACGAAGGACCACTTATTGGTCTTATTGTGGTGTAAGGTCACAAATCATCTTCTAAATTACAGCAAATTTGTATATGAATTATAGTTTTAGCATTTCTGACATGATTTAAACAGAATTATGGTAACGTAACATGCTGTTCAAATTACCTTGATTACAAAATTTCTGACAGGACATACATTAAATGATCACGGTGGACGATCGTATCTTCAACTTATGCTGTTAGGTAAAGACAAAATCCTGTCTCGTTCTCGGATCGGTAGAATTCAAAAGTCATAACAGGATCTCGGATTTATGCATTCAACTATTATTGTACTATTTTTTGTTTAAATGTACACTGATAGCAATTTGTTCATTTTAAATTTGAATCTTAGACTTAAATTTTCAATTTATCCGCATAGAGCGTACATGTACATAATATAGAATAAAGTAACGTTTTCATGAATTGTGCTCTAATTTATTATTGTACCTTTTTTAAAATTATTTGTTATGTATTATGTTTTTCATTTATTTTTTTCATTGTGACTTTTAGACTTAAATCTTCTAATTGGCAATACACTATTATTTTTTTTCACTGTATAAAAGTCAAATTGGCAACTATGCAAAAAATAGAAGACTAGTTTGGATGAACTTGGAACAATTGAGCTAACAAGTAAAAATAAGATGTTGCCAATTTGGAGTTGCCAATTTGAGTGTTTATGTACTAAAATGTTGTTACTTCTTGATGGGTTAAAATAACAACTGTAAATTTTAGTTTTAAAGGGGACCACCAGGCAAAGAACAACACATTATTATATGTTTTGGTACCGTTTTGTGATATCAGATACCCAACATTTTGCAAAGGGTTGTGTAATTCATAAACAAAGCAATTAATTTCCACTACTTACGGAACCACTGCTATTTCCTGGTTCCATACGGGCCAACCATTTGCGAGTGCGCCAATGCTATTCACGCGCACGTTTGTAAACAATAGATTCCCGGACGATTCGTTCGCTCTGCACACGTTGCAATTCACCGCACACATAGCAGTCTGCGTAATTCAAACCGCATGAACGCATGCTAATTAGCATGGTGATGCGTTTCCAATTATATTTTTTTTTTCTGGAAACATATTTTTGTGAACTTGTTGATGGAATGGAATACTAAAGATGTTACCTTTCTTTAATAAGAATATTATTTTTGGGTGGTGGTACCCTTTAAGTTGAGTGAGGTTTAAGTTTCATTTTGTTTGAAGTTTATGTGTATGTACACTTACATGTATGTAAAGCATTATTATGTGTTATATGCGAAAATGATCACTTCACGGAAATGCACGTTTTTCCAAAATGCTCAACATTTGCCCTTGTAAATTGGCCATCATTTGCAACACTGTTCCCATCCTCCCTAATAGGTTATGAAAATCAATTTTGGAAGACATATTGACCTTTGGGCCCACTGTCTAAATGGGCATAAAATATGACAGGCAGTAAGACTTCTCATTCATCAAGCATTGACTTGGTAAGATTGACAAAAATAGGAACCTGACATGGTCTTACTCAAAGCGCCCTAAAACAAAAACTACACGTCCAAAAGTACTTTTCTTGCTATCGTTGTTTATTAGAAAGGACCCTTTATCAAATTTTACAACTATGAGAGCATTTGAAATTGAATGATTCTTATTTCACATATATTATCTTATTTAATGAACTTTCAAATGGAATTAAAACCAATGCTGCATGAGTATAGGTATTTGTCTTGCAACGGCCTGATTGAGAATTACTATGTTCATGTCAATTTTCTTGTTTGAAAAAGATATTTAATATCTGTATACATTTATTTGCATTCAAATAACCTTTATTTTTTTCATGATAATGGAATGTGGGTTGCGTTCATATTTGTGTTGTTATTCTTTCATGTACATTTCTACATGACTGAATTTTCATTTTTACAGGGTTTGAAATTCATGCTTCTACGCACGGTTAATCTATGCACTTATTCATCATACAAAATCCTGTACGAATGATGTTGCTACGGTAACAAGGATGATCTATATAAATAATAAATATATATATATTTTTTAAATCACGATGTCCAGAGCCTCTTTGTATATGACTTGAAAGTTCTTGGTTGTCTGGGTTGTGCTCATTGACTGACTTGCATGTAATTGGGTGTGATTTGCATGTGTACAGAGGATAAAACAGAGAAAAAACAAGTATTCGTTATCCAATAGTGGTGAAGTGTGATTTCATCAAAAATCTATTTTTAGAAATTGTCAATTTGAACTTCCTTTTCCTAAAGAGCATGAAGGCATGATATCTATACAGTGGCGTAGCGTGGTCGGACTGATTGAGGAGGGGGGGGGGGGGCACGCAACATTATTGGGGGGGGGGGGCCCACACCTTATGTATTTCTTTGTTTTTTCCAAAAAATGTCCCCTTATGTTTTCTATTTTTTTCTCCAAATTATTGGGGGGGGGGGGGGGGGGGGAGGGGCACGTTCCCCCCCCCCCCCCCCCCTCGTCGCTACGCCACTGAATCTATCCCACATCTAAATGGTCCACTCAGCCCATACTTGTTTTCATTTGCATCACTTCAAACTGACTAAAATGGTTCGTATAACTCATTGCACTATTTGTTTTTTCCTTGGGTCTGTGGTTATATTATGGTCTCACTTAGCGGTCACTAAAATCGAAGTTAGCAAGACTTCATTAGCTGCAGAGCTCTATGCCCTTAGCTAGGGGTGACTTGCGAATGGAGAGAGAATAGTACCGTACTCCTGCGGTTACATCCGTAGCTCAAACTGATGTGGTGGCTCTAAATATGAAACTGAAAACAACAATCGTATTGGCCACCCACTTGCTCGATTGATGATTACGTTTCCAATTTTGAGCCACCATATATCGGACGTAACCAGTACCGATAAGACGAGTCGCAGGAATGCGATATTCTCTCTCCAATCACGTCACAAGTCGCCCCTAGCTAACGGCATAGCTGCTGGTGAAGTCCCGCTAACTTCTTTTTCAGCGACCGTGATTATTACGTCGCAGCGACGTAAACATCGATTTAAGTGGTACACAAATTACTTACGGTTTGACAAAAATATTACAACAGACCATGAATGATAAGAAAAGAGTGCAACTGCAAGGAGTTACCAAATACGAACCTTTAGTCAGTTAGAAGTGATGCAAATGAAAACCGTCAGCGTCATTGACAGACTGACTCAAGACTTGTCATGTCATGTCTGCCCCAATTTACTAGTAATGATGGATTTTAAGGACACCTAAGTATTTGTGCGCACGAACCGTATATATAATACTGAAATAAATCCAAGATAATTGTCTACTCATGAATTAGACTAACGTACTTGTATTAGTAAGCTGTTAATTCTGACGACGGCGCGACCAATGCATGCATATGGCGTACGTTAATTACTATATTACTGGATGGTGCCGCGCCGCACCGGATATCCGGATCGAACCGTAGTCAGACACGTCACATCCATCAAGTCAGCTCCCAAAAAATATCATCTCAATGGCATATAAAATTGTACAAAAGGAAGGCGTATCTTTAGATAGGCCCTTCTGCCAAACAAATGTGGACTATTTCGTAGTCACATTTGTAAGGCAGAAGGCGTATCTAAAGATACGCCCTTCTGCCAGACGATAGCATGACGATACCGGGCGATACTTCCACGTATATATAGATACGCCCTTCTGCCTGACGATAGCATGACGATACCGGGCGATATTTCCACGTATCTAAAGATACACCCTTCTGCCGTACAAAAGCAACTAGGAATTTGTTCAAATTTGTTTGGCAGAAAGGCGTATCTTTTTTAAAATGGTCCTAGACAAAGAAATATCAAGTTTAGAATCAATTTTAAAATTTAAAAATAATATTTCATATGTCGGCTTTCAACTAGAATCAACCCCGCAATAAAAATTCTACGTCCAAAGCTTCAACAGAGGGTTGAATATGTCAAACTTTAAAGGCGTTTTTCTCGGTGTTGAGATCCCAGCGCGACACTCGAGATACGCCCTTCTGCCTGACGGCGGCCGTGCTATCCCCATGGTCTATCCTAAATTATATCCTACATGAATGAAATCCTGTTCAGTGATTGGGTCTACATAGCGTCATGTGACCAAACATAGTAATGCCCATGGAGAAAAATGTGCTATGCGTGACGTCATTCATGGAATAGTAAATGCTATTCCATGAATGACGTCATAGACGCCGGGTGATCATATTGAGCCCATAGAGATGCAGGTTATGAAACTTCCCTGCGAGCAGAGGTCTTGTTTTAGCTTGCGAAAGATGCTCGATGAGATTTCTCAAAGAGTTATTTAAAAAGAAATACAGCATATTTTCACCCGTGAATATCAATAAATTCCAAAGAATATTCTAGAGATGCATTTCATGTATAATGTAGCAGTATTCGAATTTAAAAATAACGACAATGGTGCACATTGTGCATCGTTGTCATTCTGTGGTCGTGACACTAATTCGTCATTTAACAATCGGCCGCGGTGTGCACTGCACTAATGTATGAATAACTATTTCCCCCATACAATTACACGTGTGTACTATGTAAAGCAGGTTAATTATTCACTTTGATGCGCGCGTTTTGCATTTGGGTGCGCATTAGTTGTTAAGGCGCGTAACCATGAATGGAAAAATAGCGCAATACGCGCTCTGCGCTAGGACTATTGCGCAATGGGGGTCAGTGTCACAAACAGAACATAGTCGGTGCAGTGATGGTTTCATGATCAATGTTTTGTTTTTCTTTATATTTGTTTTTAATTTAATTGAAATCATTTATTTTTGCGATGATTATGATTATGCGAAGGATATAAAACAAATATATCATGCACTATTTCGAGCCACTAGTGAAATTATGGATTCCTCGGTGACAGAAAAAGCACTATGTTCTTCGGGTCTACGACCCTCAGAACATAGTGCTTTTCCTGTCACCTCGGAATCCATAATTTCAACTAGAGGCTCTCAGTGCATGGTATATTTGTTTAATAGACCACGGCAGCGACATGTACTGTATTTACTAAGTCAGGTGATAATGATGATAATAATAATGATTACCTGAAGACGTCATCATGTTTACCACAGCCCCCTTGCAGACGCTCAGACTGGGTTACTTGGACTAACTATCAAACTTATTTACTTCATGTATATTGAATATTTTTGTTGAAGTTTATTGAAGTTTATCATACACATGAATGATGCACATATGGTCAGAAAATGTAAGCTAACATTTGAGACAATTTCAGGTACATTATAATGATTGAATTTTAATGTTTTTACCTGAAGCCGTCTGCATGTTTCCCAAATCGCCCATGCAGAAGCTTTGGGACCCAATATCAAACATAATACTGTAATGAACATTTGGAAGGAATGCTCCCCAGGGAGAGAAGATGGTGCACAATATGGTATTCACTTGAATACATCAGCATGTTTGAGGAGATGGTGCACAATATGGTATTTACCTGAATACATCAGCATGTTTGCCAAAGCCCCCTTGCAGACGCTCAGACTGGGGTACTTCGAATAACTATCAAACTTATACTTCATGTATGTTGAATGCTTTTTGTTGATCAAATACATGTACATGAATGATGCACATATGGTAAGAGAATTGAAGCTAACATTTTAGACAATTTCAGGTACATCATACGTTTATTATGAGTGTATTTGAATGTTTTTACCTGAATACATCAGCATGTTTGCCAAAGCACCCCTGCAGGAGCTCTGGGGCAAGGTACTTAGGGTCACCCTCCTGGGCATCCGTCACCTCTCCCTGTACAAGGAGGAACAAATGGACAAGATACATAATCACAATATCATTCATATCCATTTTTATATAGCGCTTTATCACCGAACACCTAAAGCGCTCGGAGCATTATTACCTTGGCTTTAGCAAAGCTCCCATCATAGGAAGCTCAAACATTTAAAGGATTTTAATCCTGCCAAGTACCCATTTACTACACCTGGGTTGAGAGCAGCAAATGTGGATACAATACGTAATATAAATGAAAAAATACCAAAGAAAAATATCGAAGAAGATTTACATTTATATTGGCAATCAATAAAAATGTCTACAAAAACTGAACAAAATTAAGTTTGTTGTGGATTTCTTTAATTGAAGTATGTTTCCGTTGACCAGGGTAATAATAGTATACAAATGATGCGCAGGTATGAGTGGGTCGGTAGGAATTGTTTGCACAAGGTAACTATGGAACTGTTAAACCCACGAGGCGAAGCCGAGTGGGTTTAGACAAGTTTCCATAGTTACCGCGTGCAAACAATTCCACCGACCCACGAAATAAACTTGCGCATCATCTGTTTTATAGAATGGGCATTGTTACGCCCCCCAAAAAGTCAAAAAATTAAAAATTAGAAAAATTACCGGATGCATGAAATAATTTTACCGGACGCATGAAATTTTTTACCGGACGCATGAAATTTTTTACCGGACGCATGAAATTTTTACCGGACGCATGATTTTTTTACCGGACGCATGACTTTTCATGCATCCAGTACAATTAATTGTCTGCACAAATTTTGCTCTCAACCAATCAGATTGCAGAGATTTATCAACCCATTCTATAATAGTGCTTAAAGGCTCATTGCTCATTGCTCATTGCAATATTTGTGCACTCTATATATATATATATATATTATAGTTCTTATTATTAGGATTAAGAAATGAACTATAATTTAGCATCAGAAATGAATACTGAAAGATTGAATCTCCAAATTTGCAGACCCCATCAAAGGAGATAAATCTTCTTTTCATGGCCAGTGATAAAACCGTACTTTAATTTTTGTTTGTGTGTGGGGCATTTCCCAATACTGCTATATTGATTTAACCCATTCAGGACTGGTACACACAATACTTGGGATGGAGCTTACATGCTATAGCAAAACCAATCAGTCCTGGGGGGTGTTGCATAAAGAGTTGCGATTGATCGCAAGTCAGGAGACAAGTGCATTTAGGCGCATCTTCTGCAACATCCTGCAACATCCCCAGGGCCTTGTTGAAGATCACGTGACCAAATGCACAAATCTGATTAGTTCAAATGTGCATATTATCAGACTTGCAATTAATTGTAGCTTTTAACTGGTTGCTTACAGGAACCAGGTGGGCTATATGCAAAGTCTATGGGGATCTCAGAATCTCGAAGAGAATGGGTTCTGCAATGGGGTCCAAAAAGGGTGAAAGTTGGTCAAAACTGGCGGGTGTTTCATTAGGATCCTAAGTAGAACTTAACTCTATGTTTGACTTAAAACTTATGGTAAGCCATTTGTAGCCTCGGGATAAAAATGTATTCAAAAGCACCTTTACAAACAAATTCAAAGAAACTAAGGCTTTCCGTAACTTTTAAGTCCAACTTAGAGTAAAGTGAAACTTAGGACATTTGTGAAACACCCCCAGGACAGCTTCTGAAAACAAAACTTAAAGATACCTCACTAATGTCCACCGAGAGACCGAAGTCACCCAGCTTGCAGACACCATCGAAGGATATGAAGACATTCTCAGGTTTGATGTCAAGATGAAGCAGACCGTGTGAGTGCATGTGATTCAAGCCCTGAGAACAGAACAACAAAAAGGGTACATGATTGATCATATAATAATAATACTATATTACATGTATATAGTGTTTAATACAATGTTTCTAAGCCCATCATTATTATCCTTGGTCATCAGGTACAGTCAAACCTGCACAATTATCTTGCGGGGGCTGATATTGAGAAGGGCCGATTACCTTAACCCCTTGACTACGGGAACCGAGTGGGTTGTGTGCAAAGTCTATGGAGATTTTATAATCTCGAAGGGAACGGGTTTGTCCGAGTATAAATTGGAGGGACATCCCCGCTCCCTCCGAGTTTCTGAAATCCCCGTCTTTGTACGCAACCCACCCGGTTCCTGTAGACAAGGGGTTAAAAGGTGTTGTGATGATCATGCGTACTGGAGTGTTGTGATGATCATGCGTACTGGAGTGTTGTGATGATCATGCGTACTGGAGTGTTGTGATGATCATGCGTACTGGAGTGTTGTGATGATCATGCGTACTGGAGTGTTGTGATGATCATGCGTACTGGAGTGTTGTGATGATCATGCGTACTGGAGTGTTGTGATGATCATGCGTACTGGAGTGTTGTGATGATCATGCGTACTGGAGTGTTGTGATGATCATGCGTACTGGAGTGTTGTGATGATCATGCGTACTGGAGTGTTGTGATGATCATGCGTACTGGAGTGTTGTGATGATCATGCGTACTGGAGTGTTGTGATGATCATGCGTACTGGAGTGTTGTGATGATCATGCGTACTGGAGTGTTGTGATGATCATGCGTACTGGAGTGTTGTGATGATCATGCGTACTGGAGTGTTGTGATGATCATGCGTACTGGAGTGTTGTGATGATCATGCGTACTGGAGTGTTGTGATGATCATGCGTACTGGAGTGTTGTGATGATCATGCGTACTGGAGTGTTGTGATGATCATGCGTACTGGAGTGTTGTGATGATCATGCGTACTGGAGTGTTGTGATGATCATGCGTACTGGAGTGTTGTGATGATCATGCGTACTGGAGTGTTGTGATGATCATGCGTACTGGAGTGTTGTGATGATCATGCGTACTGGAGTGTTGTGATGATCATGCGTACTGGAGTGTGTCAGTGTTGTGATGATCATGCGTACTGGAGTGTTATGATGATCATGCGTACTGGAGTGTTGTGATGATCATGCGTACTGGATTGTTGTGATGATCATGCGTACTGGAGTGTTATGATGATCATGCGTACTGGAGTGTTGTGATGATCATGCGTACTGGAGTGTTGTGATGATCATGCGTACTCGAGTGTTGTGATGATCATGCGTACTGGAGTGTTGTGATGATCATGCGTACTGGAGTGTTGTGATGATCATGCGTACTGGAGTGTTGTGATGATCATGCGTACTGGAGTGTTGTGATGATCATGCGTACTCGAGTGTTGTGATGATCATGCGTACTGGAGTGTTGTGATGATCATGCGTACTGGAGTGTGTCAGTGTTGTGATGATCATGCGTACTGGAGTGTTGTGATGATCATGCGTACTGGAGTGTTGTGATGATCATGCGTACTGGAGTGTTGTGATGATCATGCGTACTGGAGTGTTGTGATGATCATGCGTACTGGAGTGTTGTGATGATCATGCGTACTGGAGTGTTGTGATGATCATGCGTACTGGAGTGTTGTGATGATCATGCGTACTGGAGTGTTGTGATGATCATGCGTACTGGAGTGTTGTGATGATCATGCGTACTGGAGTGTGTCAGTGTTGTGATGATCATGCGTACTGGAGTGTTGTGATGATCATGCGTACTGGAGTGTGTCAGTGTTGTGATGATCATGCGTACTGGAGTGTTGTGATGATCATGCGTACTGGAGTGTTGTGATGATCATGCGTACTGGAGTGTTGTGATGATCATGCATACTGGAGTGTGTCAGTGTTGTGATGATCATGCGTACTGGAGTGTTGTGATGATCATGCGTACTGGAGTGTTGTGATGATCATGCGTACTGGAGTGTTGTGATGATCATGCGTACTGGAGTGTTGTGATGATCATGCGTACTGGAGTGTGTCAGTGTTGTGATGATCATGCGTACTGGAGTGTTGTGATGATCATGCGTACTGGAGTGTTGTGATGATCATGCGTACTGGAGTGTTGTGATGATCATGCATACTGGAGTGTGTCAGTGTTGTGATGATCATGCGTACTGGAGTGTTGTGATGATCATGCATACTGGAGTGTTGTGATGATCATGCGTACTGGAGTGTTGTGATGATCATGCGTACTGGAGTGTTGTGATGATCATGCGTACTGGAGTGTTGTGATGATCATGCGTACTGGAGTGTTGTGATGATCATGCGTACTGGAGTGTTGTGATGATCATGCGTACTGGAGTGTGTCAGTTCAATGAACACTTTGAGTGCCAGGGATTTGAATGCTCTATGGCATTTGTGTGTACTGTAACTTACAAAAATGGGAGCTTGGCACTCTAGGAGTTAAGTAAGGTGGATATATATTATTCTGAACTTTATAACACATAATAAGTTTTTTTTTTAATCACCTGAATCAGGTCGACCATGAAGCTGCGTAAAACCTTCTCTGGAATCTCATGATGGTTATCAGCGTAGGTCTGCAAACTGAGAGGAATAGAACAAACAAATGTAAAGAAAGATATATGGTTACATCTAACTAGTTATCATGATGGTTATCAGCATAGGTCTGCAGACTGCTCAAGAGATATAATGTAGAACAAAATAAAACATGAAAGATTTTATAAAAATGTTTACATCTAACTAGTCTCTAGAATCTGGAAACTTTCAATATTTGGTTTTGTTGTTCATGATGGTTATCAGCATAGGTCTGCAAACTGAGAGAAATAGAACAATAATAAATGTAACGATAACATGGGTGTTTTATCAAAATGGTTACATCTAAATAGTCTCAAGAATTTTCAATAGTTGGTTCTTTTTGTCTGAAATGGCCTTTTTCAAAATGTTAAGAAATATAATAATCATGGAAGTAAAAAAAAGTGGGAATTTTACCAGAGAAGATCCAATTGCATGAATGCAATTGATAGCAAGACAGAAAATATGTGAATTGAGCCAATCAGATACGCCTAAATTTGCAATTTGTGACTTGCAATCGCAACTCTTTACAAACCAGCCTCCAGGACCCATCTATTTATAAGACCACATAAAAGGGGAAGTTTCCCCCACTATCTATTTACTTCTGATTAAGTTCTCCACACATTAAAATATAATTTCATGCAAATACAACCAACATTGGCCCTTTGGGCAAGGAACAAGCATTATTCAAAGTCATTAGCTGTATGGGGTAATCCCATTCATCGTGTACAGCATGGAGGCTGCCATTAATGTTTATGAAACTCACTTCGTTCTAAACTGTGACGTCTAACCTAAACAGCTTTTTTTGTTGGCTCAAGTGTTGCCTTGTGATTGTGCACAGACCCTGCGGGCTGCGAGAGCTAACAAAAAGAGCCGAACTAGTGTTTTAGTGTATGACGTAACAATTTAGTGTGGAAAATTAAAAATGCGGGTTGCAAAAAGTATATTTTATATATATAAAACTCCATGCAGATTAGATGTCTGAGACTGCACCCCCCCCCCCCCCCCCCCCCTCTTAAGCCTTTGTTTCTATCAGTGTATGGTTGCATGAATGGGATCTGATATGTACCTGTATTCACACAGCTCAGTCTGTATGTATAGATGACCCCTCTTAGCCCAAGCTCTGTAGAACTCCACACAGTTTGGGTGTTTGGACTCCAGCCCCCCCCCCCCCCCCCCCCCAGCCCCCTAACCCCCCAGCCCCCTAACCCCCCAGCCCCGTAACCTCCAAACACCTACCTGTATTCACACAGCTCAGTCTGTATGTATAGATGTCCTCTCTCTGCCCAGGCTCTGAAAAACTCCACACAGTTTGGGTGTTTGGACAAACTCTCATGTTTCTTGACCTCCTCCAACTTTCTCCTCCTAAAAGTATGCAAATATGAGAGAAAAATGAAAAAGAAACTCTAGTGAGAAAAAAAAAATTACACAATAATTAGAACGCAGTTAGAATGTTTGGATAAACTCTCGTTTCTCCCTCAAACTTTCTAAGGGTATACAAATATAAGAGATTTAAAAAAGAATCCATCTTTGAGAGAAAACAAATTAAGGCAATAATGTAAATGTCCATTGTATGAACAAAATATCCCTTCAATTGAATCTGTGCAGCTCAAGCCATGTCTATAATAACTTAATTTATGAGGGACAGCAATATTGTGCTCTAAATACTTCCCCTCTGTAATGTTGGGGGTTTCCATTGTTGATTGCTCAACATAGTTTCTACTGATAAGGACTGCCGAACATGATGGATTCATACAAGCTCACTTTGCTTGGTTTATTCTCAATTCATGATCGCCATTACACTTTTTGTAACACAACAATAGATGGCGCTAGACTGCTACACTACACCCTCAGTGATTACTGAACTCACTGAACTCTGCTTCGCCCCAGAATCTGTCCCGGGATCTCTTCGCTGCATAGTGCTTCCCATCTTCCCTGCTCTGCACTACAACACTAGCCCTAGCCCCAGCCCTAGCCCTAGCCCTAGCCCTAGCCCTAGCCCTAGCCCTAGCCCTAGTCCTAGCCCTAGTCCTACTCACTTGTCTGCCTCTCCTCTGAATCTGTCCCGGGATCTCTTCACTGCATAGTGCTTCCCATCTTCCCTGCTCTGCACTTTGAACACCTGGGGTGGGTGAAATTAATGATCATAATACTTTTCACCACATACTTTTTGTTCAATGCTGAACCCCTTAGTTTTCAATGCTCCCGTTGGGCAAAAACTAAATACACCTGACACAAAGCCAAGGAAAGCCCTATTTTCTTTGCTCATGTATAATACTAGATACCATTGTTCAGTTGGACCTCCTCTCAGAACAACCCAGCACCTAGCCTCTGTTCAATACTGAAGCCCTGGTCAAAATACTACTGAGCTAATTCCCTCTAAATGTCAACCCCAATAATACATGTCTCATTTATACCCACATACCAAAACAATTCGGTCAATGAGAGAACACACTCCTTATTTTGTATTAATATTTTTAGTTGAACTTACCTCCCCAAAGGACCCAGCACCTAGCCTCTGTTCAATGCTAAAGCACTGGTCAAAGTAAAGCTGAGCAAAAATCCCTCTAAATGTCAACCCCAATAACACATGTCTCATTTATACCCACATCTCCAAAGCATTCGGTCAATGAGAAAATTTCCTCCTTGTCTGTTATTGATCAACTGATACCATTCTTACCTCCCCGAAGGAACCAGCACCTAGCCTCTGTTCAATGCTAAAGCACTGGTCAAAGTAACACTTACCTCCCCGAAGGAACCAGCACCTAGCCTCTGTTCAATGCTGAAGCACTGGTCAAAGTAAAGCTGAGTGCTCTTCTTGTTATAGAGGGGGCTCTGGACTACGGCTGGGATCAAGTGTCAAGGACAATATCAATATTCTCAAGTCAGAGTTCTTACCACCCCCCAAAATACTCGATTTTTCATGAGGGCTATTTAAAAAAAATTGTAGGCAAAAAAATGCAAAAAATACTCTATACCCTAGGGCTATTTTGAAAATCTTTCAGGCAAAAAAATATGTACCCAAGTTGTGAAAATGTTCACCAGGGATATTTGGGGGTCCACAGAGACTCTTATTGTTCTCTACAACATTCTCACTGCTCCCAGTCTAATTAATCATTTTCAATTTGTATCATACTGTAACTTTTTTTTTTCTGCCTAGAGCTGTGTTGTAGCTCAGGCTGGCGATTTTAAAGGTTTTGGGGGTGAATCGCCCGCCGCCCCTGTGTATTTATTTGGCTGGTTCATAGGCTACACTCATTTTCAATTTGAATTCCATGAATTTCCATGACCTTTACAGCAAGTTCAATTCCAAATCTTTGTGAAACATGCCCCGGGGGATATTAGGTCTCTGTAGTGAAAGGGTGTCATTCTCTACAAACATGCCCCGGTGGATATTAGGTCTCTGTAGTGAAAGGGTGTCATTCTCTACCAACATGCCCCGGGGGATATTAGGTCTCTGTAGTGAAAGGGTGTCATTCTCTACAAACATGCCCCGGGGATATTTGGTCTCTGTAGTGAAAGGGTGTCATTCTCTACAAACATGCCCCGGGGGATATTAGGTCTCTGTAGTGAAAGGGTGTCATTCTCTACAAACATGCCCCGGGGATATTTGGTCTCTGTAGTGAAAGGGTGTCATTCTCTACCAACATGCCCCGGGGGATATTAGGTCTCTGTAGTGAAAGGGTGTCATTCTCTACAGACATGCCCCGGGGGATATTAGGTCTCTGTAGTGAAAGGGTGTCATTCTCTACCAACATGCCCCGGGGGATATTAGGTCTCTGTAGTGAAAGGGTGTCATTCTCTACCAACATGCCCCGGGGGATATTAGGTCTCTGTAGTGAGTGCTCGAAATTAGCATAGACCCACTGGCCCGGGGCCACCAAATTTTATTGATCCTAAATTCTACTCGCCCTTGCATGTTCGGGGCAACCAAATTTATGTTTGGGGCCACTGAAAGTTAAACAATGTTGTTTTTACTTGCCCGACTGGGCCACAAGGCAAACAGGTTATTTCTAGCATTACTGTAGTAAATGGTGGCATTCTCTACTAACATACTGCCCATGACTACCAGAGTGTGCCCAGGGCCCAGGGGCTCGATTAAGGACCAGCGACATTTGATGACACACGCGGTACCCCGGGGTACCGTTGTACCCCGGGGTACCGCGTTGTGTAGCGCCATCTTGTGTCCACTCGAAGCACAACCGTATTGCGTTGTGTATGCAGTGCAGCGCGCGATTGTATGCACGTTATACCCTGGTACAGCCCTAAAAAAAAACAAAATAATCAAACAAAATGGCGGATATTCGTTTGGTACCCTAGGGTACCATTTATGTCATCATTTACCATGGTAATTAGCATCATTGGCTCTAACGCATCGATGTCAATATGCTAGAATAACATACAAATCAACAGAACGTAGCAGAGCACGCATACCGCCCTTATCCATTCAACCATAAATGATTTCCCAAGCATATCTACAGATCAGTGGAGCTAGGGCTGGTCCTGGGTCTTGATCGTGCTCTCGGCCACAGAGCCCCAGACATGGTATGCACGACTAAAAGAATCAATGTTGGATGCACATTGTAAAGAGCATCAGTTCTTTTAGTCATGCATGCTGTCACATGCATAGGTTGCATTTTTGCGAGAACTTTACAATACACACAAATTCCACAGAGCATTAAAACCCATATCCCATGACACCAGTTACCCGTTCCCTTCGAGATTATGAGATCCCCATAGACTTTAGATACAGCCCACTTGGTTCCTGGCAGCATGGGTTCAATGCAGGATTAATACTTGATGTCAAAGGATACATTCAGACTCCCGGAAGGACACGTTTCTTGCCTGCAGCTCATCGTGGGTCCTGGACTTGTGTGGGAACAGACGACTGACTGACGGCAGAGACTTGGCAGGGGGGCGGGGCGGCTGGGAGTCACGAGGGGTTCGCGCCAAGTGCTATTCATAATACAAAATGAAATGCATTAAGAAGGAAAAGGAGGGGGAGGAAGGAGGCGAGGAGAACAAAGAGAAGAAGGAACTGGTTATTAGATGAAGGAGAACAGACAACTGACAGAAGACTGAGACTTGGCTGGGGGGGGGTGCGGGGCGGCTGGGAGTCACGAGGGGCTCTTGCCAAGTGCTGAATGGGAAAGAAACATGACATTTTAACATCAGAGATTTCAAAGGGGGAATATGCTTTGCAGGAGGAGGAAGAGGAAGAAATGAGGAGGAAAAGGGAAAGGAGGAAGAAGAGAAGGGGGAAGTTAACCAAAGTAAGTAAGTAAAGGCACAGGATAAAGAATGAAGGATAAATCGGTAATTAAGTGTCTGTCTGAAGCACACATAGGTACATTACAATAGTGTTGTGTGGAGATCAACCTCTTCCGCCTGCTGCACTATCCAATGCAAAAACATTTTTGATGGCTGATTTCTCCCTCCATTTACCAGCGAATGCAAAAAAAATGTTGTTTATGTGATCCACAATTCATTACTGACTCTGTTGTTTTGAAGACTGCAAAATGTAGAAAAAAATGATTATTTCCCATCCGTTTTCCTTACCGATACGTCCTAAAACATAGCTTTCAACTGTTGAACGGTACAGTGTACAAATGGCCGTTATGCTCATCGCCAGCGTATTAGCGTATATTGCGTGTAAATGGTCCACCTGAATGGACCATTTACGATGTGGTCTGAAGTTCATTGTCATTTTACAAATTTGTTTTATGTATTGACTTGCTCAGAATTGAAGTCTTGAGAGATAAGAAGTGACCGAGTTGATGCCTTGGTCGCTCAAGCACTAATGTAATGACGTTATCGTTGCTATACACAGGTTTCTATGTGCACCGGGACCCAAGTGGGGTGGTAAGAAGCAACCAAAAAAATACTTTTTTTTTCACGAGGGTGATTTTGAAAATTTTGAGGGAAAAAAACGCCCTTGTGAAATTATTTACGAGGGCTATTTTGGGGCTCACGGGGGCTCTTTTTTTTTATATCGTTTTCACTGCTCAAGGGTCTAATAAATGATTATCATGATGTGATCTATCTGATTATGCCATGTTTGGTACGTTTCTGGCGCTTTCCGATCATGCAAAAAGATGTAAAAAGAATCGCCCTTTGCCCCCGTGTATTTTTTTGGTTGGTAAGAAGCACCTGTGACAAAAGTTGTACACGGTTCAATGTGACAGCGTATACGCAATATGGGGCACATAAACACTGCCGCAAACAGAATTTGCTTCACTTTCTGTTTTGAAAATTATGGTGGTTTATCCACCATACAAAAATGAACAACACATGTTTTTTCTTTTCTTACCTAACTTTGCAGATCTTGCTTGAATCACTTGTGAAAATCTGGCATCATGTTGGCCCTGGTGATCCCATTTATGCTAGTGGGAATTTTCGATGATCCGTCTACATGTCGATCGTGCATCACTTTACATGTGCAAATGGCGTTCCCTACAAATACGTAGCCAGCGCAAAGTTTGTACAATGGCAAGTCCAAGGTATTTGTTCACAAGGGAGTGAATTTTCATCTTCACCCAATTGAGTAAAACTTGATGTCATTTTAAAGCTGAGATATTGAAATTTAATAATTTGAAAACAAAAATTAAAAACTTGTCTCCAATAAGTAGTAATAATAAAATATATTTGCATAATATGTAAATCATCGTAACGCGAGGGACATCTGAATTAAAGACAAATTAAATCATATTTGAAATGCATACTTGTTATTGGCTTGACCTGATGTCATTACTAGAAGGAAGTTGGATTATGATTTTCAGCTTATTATCTCATTCAATATGCAAATTAGATGCATTCCAAAATTAGCATGTCCCACACGTTACATTTTTACATCTTATTGTTTCGATTAATCGTTAATCGAAAGGTTTATTTTTCTGAAACTCTACAAAGTTCTAATTTACCTTGGGGGACATCCATAACATAGGAACAAAAAGTTATCATATTTACCTAATTAGCATAAATCAATAATTATATTTTGTAACGCTTGGGACATTTTGTAACGCATGGGACAATCTATACAGTAAAGCAATGGGTTTTTGAAAATCTTGTTTTGGCCTATTGGCTTATTTACGATCATTCCGTAACACGCGAGGATATTTGACTGCCACTTTAAAAGTTTTTTCTTTCAAGTGTTGCGCAACTTTTGAGACTAAATTCATGACAAACAACTGTACCCTAACAAAGGCACAGTATGACCTTTTTGAAGTGGAAGTCAATGTGGAAATTGCATAATTTTGTGATTTATATACAAATCCTATGGAAAAGGTGTTTTTTCATAGGATTGATAAAAACTTAATTGATAATTTCTCATTTTAATCAAGTATGCAAATAATTAATTTTAGGACAAAAATTGTTTAACAGTGGAGAATAATTGATTTCATTAAAAAAAAAAGATTTAAAAATGGAAGTTGAAAAACAGAGTTTAACATTAACAATGTATCAATTCCTGGCTGGACGAAGACTACCTAACGAAAGGTCATTTCAGCAACATACTTTTCACGGTACTTCGTCGCAAGCATGTGTACGATGATCAGCGCGAACGCGAAATAGCAAATGAACGTGAAATGTTGGCTGATTCATAGCAACAAAAGTAGGTAAGTAATGTATCAACAACGACACTTTAGGTGCTTTATTATACATTAAAGAAGTACTATAGGTGCTATATGGGCACTTCATTTGCCCCAGAGATAAAAGGAAGGAAATGGTGGCACCTATTTTGATGTAGATTTGGAATGTGGGTACCTGTATAGCATACCTGTACTTATGTGTAAAACACTACGTGGTACCATTGTTCTATAGACTATACCGCTAGCGTCCGGTCGTAACCATTTTAAACAACTCATTGTCAACTGGGGCAAAGTGAATTCGACGACACCACTCGCACAATCAATTTCCCTGCCGAGCGAAAAAAATAACGCACTACGGCAATGTGATTCTGTATGCCTAACACAAACGGTATAGGTGGCCCTGCTGGTGCTGTATAGTGTATAGGTACCCACAACCACATGTAATGGGTATGGGTAAGAAGCGCAGCTGACCGATTTCTTGACAGCAACCAATCACGTCAGCATCAAAATCACCTGCAATCATTTTAAGTACTGCCGAGTTACTCGCATTAAAAACTAGCTAACATAGAGACATGATTGACATGATAATTGATAGATGACAAATTTAATAGAATTTGTTATGTTTAACTATGTTTGTGGCCACCACATTTACGTTTCGGGCCACTCAATTCTCAAATTTGAAAAATCTGTTTTTTTACTTTTTAGAATTTTACTTGCCCGAATCATGGCAGGGCCACACAGCAAAGGTTTGCATTCGATAGTCAATACACCACAATTACACAAAACAAACAAGAACAAAACAATAAACAAATACCATAAGAGCAACATCATAGACTATTAATAGTCCTCGCACTAAGAAGGAAAGTGCGTTTGGAAAGCCGTGCGTTTTCCTATCGCGATATCACGGCAGAGTAAAATCAAATTTGCCACACTGAAACTGACAGAGTGAGGCGCGGTCCTGGCACGGCGAGCGGGACGGGACTGGTCTGCTTCGCCGGCCGACACCGCCGGGTAAGCAGTCAAGCAGGGCCTCGCTCAGCTGCTGCGCGCCGGCGCTGAGCTGCGGCAAACGTTTACTGCGAAAACAAACATAATCTTACCGTGATTCTTACCCTTTTTTGAGAGAACGACGGTTCTTGGAGGAACGTTGGCACTGGTTTCGCAGGTGTTGCGAATTCGAAGGTACCACTACTTTGAGAATGTTTCTTCATCATGATGTGTTGCTGCATTTTGGAACATTGTAAGTGTAATCAAGAAAATAAATAGACTTCCACAATCGTCCATGTTGCGGGAAAACATTGAAAAGCGCGCGTACGTACGTACATAGCCGGCTATCGCTAGCCGGATATATCGTAGCGTACCCGGATTAGTCAGCTTGACCATAATCCGGCGAGCCCCGGATCACGATATAATCCGGCCCGTATCTGGACCACTGAATCAGATTCGGGCAGGAAAACTCATATAATCGAGCAGTCATTTCGGGGAAAACCTGTTTCATCGGACCATGGATGATCGGACTAACCATCAACAATCATTTTCGGGTTTCGAAAGTTGTGAAAAAAGAATTTCCATGATCGAGTTTGGACAAAAATCAAAACCAAATGAAATCAAATCATTCGAGCAAAAGACCTCATCAGCTCAGCACCACTAATAACAGTGGCGGATCCAGGGGGGGGGGGGGGGGGGGGGGGAGAGGGTTTAGGGGGCTTAACCCCCCCCCCCCCCCCCCCCCCCCCCCCCCCTTGGGCTGCCAAGTGAAAATGCATCAGTGAAAAAAGTGGAACAAAAGTGGGGGAAAAATCACTTACGGGGATTCAAAATAGCAAAAAAATCGTCGAGAGGGGGGACACCCCCCACACGCCGCTACGCGGCTCGGACTTCACCGCTTCGTGGCTCGGGTCAACCCCCCCCCCCCCCCTTAGCAAATAGCTAGATCCGCCCCTGAATAACACATATTGAATAGCAATGGTTCATCAATCAATATAGGCGCTATACAAATCGAGTATATTATTAGTATTATTATTATCAGCCAGTTGTGTTATTTTGATTATTCAAGGAAATGTACTCATAATATCAATATATAGCTTGCATTAAAGAGCATAATAGCCTACAGGGTTCATGATGCAGCGCAAATAGTAGGGCAAGGCTATTATTACCCATGATCATGAGTACAGTTCAAATACTAGCCATATCGTCGATCAAATGCATGCCGAAGGTGTAAGGATCGGACATGGTTCGAACTCGGGGACTCACGATCGGAAAGCGCTTGACCATTCTTGCCAATCCCCGTCCATTTTTTGTTGGACATGTTAAAGGGATGGTGCAGTTTTTGTCAAACTAAATTTTAGTAACCAAAACCTGCAACATAACGTTACAACTTAATGGTTGTAACTCATGCTCGAAAGGTATAGAAAAGTACAAACGACTAAGTATGAAGCCTGTTATCATCTTTAAATAGCTGTGACAACACAAGAGGTCGCTTTTAAAAATTAATTGGTTTAAACCATTTTTATTTTTAAAAATGTGCATTTGATGTTTGGTTGAAATAATGATTAAATAGAGAGATTGTCAACCGTTATTTTAAAACCTCGTTGGTACAATTTAGAAAAGTGCAAATTTACACAACGCACTGTAGACCGTGTTTCATAAGGCGTCGATTTCTTCTCGCCATTGGGGATGATACGTCATTTTGACCATCTTTGGCAAGGGAGCGAAGCGACAACCCAGCAGCGTGCCCGGGTTTTTATGACTGAGGGGGAGGGGGGAAGGGGGGCGGATAGGGAACCCCAAAAGCTTTTGGATTTGGCTGTTTTAGAAATTGGACGATTATTAAGTACACATTATAAGCATCATGTTATGAGGATCGGGGCTTTTTCAAAGTATATGGATGAACTTTATATAGCCTGATAGATACTGCAAACATCCTGATGGAATCCGGAATATAGAATCAGTCAAAGGATATACACACATTGGGAAGCTTATAGGGGGTCCAGGGGGCGGAGCCCCCGGAAGCTTTGGGATTTGTAATATCCAGAAATAGAGATGTTGTCTATATATGTAAATAACTAAATATACAGGTAAGTAATTGTACAGGTAGTTAGCTTTTGGATTTAGCTGTTAATGGCCCGGTCAGATATCAACGGATATCAGAAACGTATGCCCAACGAATAGACAATTTGCGAAATTAAATTATCCGGTGATAAAAGTCGTCTCCATTGCTTCATGTACAAAACATAGAACAACGTACATCGTCTGTACAAGGAACGGACAAGAAACGTATAGAACGGATGGAAAATTTAGCTCTCCGTTCACATCCGTTTGCGCAATCCGTTGATATGTGACCGGGCTATTAGAAATTGGAAGATTATTAAGTGCAAATTGCAAGCATCATGTTATGAGGAGGGCTTTGTCCTTGGGATACCCATGTTGGGAAGCTTATTGGGGGTCCAGGGGGCGGAGCCCCCGGAAGCTTTGAGATTAGTAATATCCAGAAATAAAGATGTTATCTATGTAAATAGGAAATACAGTTAACTATTGTATAGCTCAATTTTAGTGGGCATAGAGAGAAGTCCTGAATAAAACTATTTAATGATTACAGGGCCAGGACTGGGTCAAATAACCTTAATGGGGGTTCCAGCAGGGTGCGCATTTGGGCAGTTTAGCACTATCAAATGTGGTTTAAAGAAGACTATATAGTATCAACTTTCACATTATGAATGAGAGGGGGCAATGCTTCTTTATTTTAATGTTATTATATACTTTTGAACCCCAAATAGGGGGGGGGGGGGTAATAATACAGGCCATCCCCCCCCCCCCCCCCCCCCCCACCTGAAATATATATAACACTCTTGTGATGGATGAAGTGAGACTATAGTTGGGGTCTTGGATAAAAAATATTTCAAATTTATGGAAAAAAGAAGATTAACATATTTTGAGAAAAGTAACAATAACAAAATTACTAATAGCCTCACAATTTGTATATATTTCGACGGCTGTACCAGTTCCAAATTACATTTTAAAGGAATTGAATGGGTTGATATTTTCCTTTTTATGGAACTCTAAGATATATAAAGTTAAAAGAAGTGTTATTATAAATGAGGAAATAGCAGGGGGTTTGAATATGGTGGATATGGATTTGAAATTAAATTCTTTACGTTTATCGTGGATATCAAAAATTTGGAGCGATAAGGATGGAGCATGGAAGATATCGTTTTCTTATTGGACAAGTAAGATTGGGGGTTTCCCATTGTTATTAAAATATAATTGTAATACAAAAGACATTGTTTTACTTGCAAATAAATTTAAGCTACCCGCGTTATATTTAGATTTCGTTTGTATATGGAGTAAATTACGATTTATTGATTTGCTACATGTAACGGAAAAAAACATGTAACGAAAAAAACGTAAAAACCAAGTATTGTGGTATAATAGTAATATAAAATGTAAGAATGATATGTTATATTTTCAAACATGGATTAATTTAGGCATCATTAAAGAAAAAGATGTAATTAGAAATGGTCAATGGTGTGAATTAAAAGATATTTTTCCAGACAATATAGCAAGTAATTTATTGTATAATTTCAATTTTGTTATATTGAAAAAGTCTTTTCCGAAATGTTGGTTAGATAAACTACAAGATAGAGCACCGCAAAATAATAATAATGAGAGTTTGTTTGAAATATCAGCAGGAAATTCGATTGATATAAATACTATGAAAGCAAGACATTTTTATTCTGTTTTTATAAAAAATGAAACGAACAAAGCCACTATTTTGTACTGATTGGCAAGCCTACTTTGCATTACCAGAAGATTTTATATGGAATGATGTTTTATTATTTAAATTGAAACAAATATCGGTTAATACAATTAAGCAATTTAATTTTAAACTCCTTCATAGAATATTACCTTCGAAAGAAAATTTATTTAAATGGAAAATATTTAATGAAAATAAATGTGATGTTTGTAATTGTGTTAACACAACATTGCACATGTTATTACGTTGTAAAGCGATAAAAATCCTTTGGAAAATAATAGAAAATATAATTTTTCATATGTATAAAATAATAGTTTGTATTGATGAAAAAGTTATTATAATAGGTGTGCACAATTTTGCAAATGAAAATTGGTGTATTAATTTTATTATTAATATTACTGAGTTTGTCATTTATAGAAATTATATTGAATTTGTGATTGATAAGGCAAACAATTATTTTAAAACCAATATATTATAATTATTGAAAGAGGTTAAAATAGAAATAAAAAACTGTTTTAATTGTTCTTACCTTCGAAACAAATTAAGAAATGTAAAAGGAATATGCCAATTACTATATGAACACTTTTAGTTTATCATTTTATTAATTGTATAACTATGTAAATATTGTTTTCTGAAATAAAGTCCCTCGTAAGAGGTACAAGAAAAATAAAAATAGTTGGGGTCTTGGAGACTCGGATCTGATCTTGCTGTCCTGTTAGCGACTCTTGTGATATGTGTGCAATTCTTGAGTTTTAGAGAAAGCGAAAGTGCCTGTAATCTCGTCGCTGATATCGTGTGCCCCTTAGAAAGTCTGAACACTGATTGTAAATTGATGGGTTGTATAATTTCCGGTAGTGTAAGTAAATGTTATGTTGTGTTTATTGCTCGTAGTGCCATGTACATTTGGTGTGCTAGATGAACGTCTGTTGTCTTGGTGATGCGAGCATTAAGGAATGATAATGAGCCTTGCTCTTCTGTTTCCATGGTGATCTGATGCTGTAGAAGGTAGTGTTGATAGGTGAGATGCTGGGAGAAGTTGTCTAGTTGCTGCTTACGGTGTTGCCACAAGATGAATGCATGTATCTGAGTCATAGAGTGGGTTGCTTGCCGTGTTGTCACGTGCATTATGAATACATGTTTCTGAGTCATAGATTGGATTGCTTGCCGTGTTGTCACGTGCATTATGAATACATGTTTCTGAGTCATAGAGTGGGTTGCTTGCCGTGTTGTCACGTGCATTATGAATACATGTTTCTGAGTCATAGAGTGGGTTGCTTGCCGTGTTGTCACGTGCATTATGAATGCATGTTTCTGAGTCATATATTGGGTTGCTTGCGTTGCTTGCCGTGTTGTCACGTGCATTATGAATACATGTTTCTGAGTCATATATTGGGTTGCTTGCCGTGTTGTCACGTGCATTATGAATACATGTTTCTGAGTCATAGAGTGGGTTGCTTGCCGTGTTGTCACGTGCATTATGAATACATGTTTCTGAGTCATAGATTGGATTGCTTGCCGTGTCACGTGCATTATGAATACATGTTTCTGAGTCATAGAGTGGGTTGCTTGCCGTGTTGTCACGTGCATTATGAATGCATGTGTCTGAGTCATAGAGTGGGTTGCTTGCCGTGTTGTCACGTGCATTATGAATGCATGTTTCTGAGTCATAGAGTGGGTTGATTTGGCTCCGTGTAAGAACGTCAGGGTAAACAATGTCAGAGGTCAAAGTGTTAGTGGAAAAATATAAGATGTCAAAATAACAGTGGAATATGACGGTGAGAGGGGATTTTTTTTTTTGTCTGCAGTGTTGCCATATGATGAGCCGTACATTATGTATCTCAGTAATACATTGGGTTGCTTTGGTGCTTGTTGTACATAATGAAAACTCTTGGACATAAACGCCGTGAAAGCGTGTGTGCATACGCGTACGTCGCTACAACACGTAATTTCCTGTTTCAAATTATGACATTGTCGCATTGTTTTGACGATAACTTTGGTTAACATTCATGTATTAAATTGGGGCGAGTCGCATTTGAAAGCTGAAATTCCCTTCTATCATATAATGTAACATTTAATGCAAGACGCCTGGTAATCCCGCTGCCTTTTTAGGTTAAAATCTGTTACGCATTCAAGTTTCGAGTCACGAGCCTATGGGAAATGCACGATATTTTGAAGATCATGCACTACAGGCCGCACACAAAGAGCCATATAATCCGAACGCATTATCGTATCAAATTGGGGCGAACAGATCTGAAAAGAGTAGAATGCAAGCTAACCACTGATGTAAAAATCATTGTTATTGGTCAAATAACACCGCTGCCTTTTTGTTTTGAAAAGTTTTGTTCAATCGGGACCATGCTCTTAAAAGAAGATCGTGCATGGCGATTCCATTTTTGAATGGGGCACTAGTGCGACAGTGCGATGCGATGTGGTGTATCGCGCTGTACGTGTGCAGTGCATAGGAACCGTTGCTTGTGAGGGATTGTCAGCTGACAATATTGGCCTTTACATGTTAAAGTTTGTAACATAGATATAGTACACTCGTATGTTAAACATGATTATGTTAACACAACCAAGACTAATCGTTAATTGACTTATGTACATTAACCAGTTATAACCATGACATTTGTATTAACTTGCCCTTGGTGATTTACTTTTCCCACATGTATTAGTGTAGCTATCACGTTTGAGTCAATGAGAGGGATCGAATGTACGCTAGCGTTGCTAAAGTAAATACCTCTTATATAATGGAGCGACTCGACCCAGCGGCTAAGTAAACATTCTGATAAGGGTCCCGAGCGTACGCGTATTATCAGTGCAGTAATTTTTTGTCCAAATGGACCCTAAAGTTTTCATTATGTGCTGATGTTTCGATTGATCCATGAATATGTTTGCTACGATCGGTTATAGCAGAGATCCCATGGCTGCTCGCTCAAGTTGCTTGTAGAATACGTCTCTCCACTCGAACGAGTTGTCAGTGAGGCACGCATGAGACGATAAGCAGAACGTGGATTTGCTTTGGTGGAAGGGTTGTGGTGTCTCGCATTGATGATATCACATACTTCTGTTCTAGGAACGTTGGTTAAAGGTGCACCTGTAAAGTGTTAGATATTGCCAAAAATGACATTTGAGACTTCAATCCTGTACCAAAATCATTGTAAGATTACATGTCCGAATGATGTATAAAAGTTTCATTGAAAAAAAACAACACTGCTTTCCTGGTTGAAAAAGTGAAAATATTCGTCAACGAGTCAACGAGTTTACAACGAGTTACTGTGTGACGTTTATGAGGTTTATGACCGTTCATTAACGCTCTTGAGCTGAATGATAGATATCGTCATACTTAAGGGGCATTTGAAACAATCCAACCCTATTGTATTCTTCTCTTACCATAAGCTAAACAACACGGTAGAAGAGAAACGAGGAAGCTCCAAGTAATTTTCGTGGAGTTAGACACTTACAGGCATCCCTTTAAGTTGACTGTAATAGGCTGATTTCGTTTTAAAACGTCGACTAGTGAACGCGTTGACATGACGTCATTTTCAATATCGGCCACCATGCTCAGTACTCACCGTCCGATTTGAGCAAGCGTTCACCCCTGTTTTCACCGGCGACTCGAAAGACGGTCACCGTGTCTTGTTTATGACGTCACACTCTTCTCGATGATGCATGATATCGCTTGAATTTGCATTGCGAGTGCGTACGATGCCAAGCCAATGGCACAACAAAAGTGTTTTTGCCCGTTTGTATGCTATAGAAAAGGTAAAGAAAAAAAACGCAGGAAATTCAATTTATATATTATTTTCTGATATTGAGATTTAGATAATATAAAGTTCGTTAAAAATGTCGTGCAGAGGTGTACAAACTTTGTCTAATTTTACTAGTTTGCGCAAAAGTGTTATTCGATTGTTCCACAAAATAGTTGTTGACATTTTATTTTCCAATAATAGGAAACGAAACTGATGGATGCTCAGGAAACCAAACCAATTATCAACCCTCGATCAACTGCTGGGAGTCGTGGGAGGTAAACCATCAGACTAATAAAAGGAGAAAGAAAGGGACCAAGGTCTCTTTTTCCTTACGTTACGTGTCTAAATGTTCTATCGATGCATGGGCTATAAGCCAAACACAGTGAGCTAAACCTTTATATAGGGTTAGCAAGCATCTTCATCCATCGTGCATTGAAGAATCATTGTAGTCTGTACCTGTTCCTGACATCATGAAGATCAAAATCAACATGATTGCCTAAGGTAAGATGTAAATTTGTTTTGTCGACTTTAGCGCGCGTACAATAGTGTCTGTGCAAAATAACCGCTGTAAATTCATTGATAAATTTCCAATTCTATAACAGCAATTATTGTACGCGCACCATATTCAAATGTACTAATTATGATAATATGAATACTCTCAATTATGGCGGTGTAATCAGCCAACCACCAGTTATTATACCCAGCAGTTAAATTACGTACTGTAGTCCCATTTTAAATCGATTAACATAATCAATAATAAATCGACCATAAAACAAAATATATTATACGATCTCAGTGAAAAACAAATCGTAGACGAATCTTCTGTCACCCGACCCGATACTATCTAATACTATAATATCAGTTAATCTTAGTAGATAACCTTCAGCGAAATGAATCTGCATTCATTAAAAAGTCAAAGTGACTTGGTATCTGCCTTACACATAACTAATAACATTGTATGCAGCTGCTGATGTTCTCTTCCGGTCAAACGGTACTGACGGCCAAACCGAATTATTTCAAAATCATTTCTTCTAGGCTTTGTTGTATTTAGATTGGGGAAAAAACGACGAGAGCATCTGTCGTGGATTACTTCCTCGTTTCTGTCTATTTTTTCTTCTTTCTTTTATATCCTACAATTTGACATTCTAGTGAGACACAATGGCCGAGTATTTTCTTATCAAACATCGATCGAGCGGCAGATTTTTTCACCTGGAAGACGGCCAGAGTCCTAAGCCTTGCAATAATACCATGATCGTCATGCACAGCGATATGCATGACAACATGCACTGGAAATTCGAAAGAATCGACGGTGAGTGGGGATACATCGTGCACGCCAATAGCGGGAAAGTGATCCATCCATATGGAGGATTCTTGACGCCGGATGACGGAACCAAGCTCGTGATTCACAGCGACCGTCATTGGGGAGCGCTGTTTGCATTCGATGAAGTCCACGATCATATCGTGCACAAGAGCGGAAGGTACATGTCTTTATCGTTGTAATCAAACGTTTTCGGTTGAAAAAAGTGACAGTTACAAATCTTATCCGCTGCAAATCTTTCTAACCATTCACAACCCCCTTCCGGCAAATTGTTGGAATATTCAGGCAAGAGAGATACAACATCTTTATAGCTACGATTAAAAAAAATATCATAAATGACAATAACTTCTAGTTTTAATCATTTCATTTACAACTCTGGATAAAGTTGTTGAGTTTTTGTCCAAGTTTTAACTTTTAGTTTTATATACATGTTTGTTATTATATAAACCTTTTAAACAAATCTCGGAAACTCATCTTTAATCGATTATATCACTCATATTGTACAATTTTTAATTATTGCTTTTAGTGTAATTGCATTGCATGATTATTTCTCTTTAAAATGGTATATTATCAAATCGGGGTATACGCAGTGCGTTTCAGAATGGAGGACGGTCAGAAGTAAAATGTTGCAAAATGGGCCGAGAGTATTTAGTTGGGAAATTTGACTTTTGTGTCGGCTTTTGTTAATGCTCAAGTTGTATCAAAGATTGTATCTTTTTCATACGATTTAAACCAAATTTAGTATCTTTAAAAACACAATAGCATGTACTCTGTCCCAATACATAATTGTTCAACATGGGTTCAACTACGTATCCGGACTACTACCCCCCGTACTATTACCCCCTATGACAATTCCCCCCCCCCCCCTCCCCCCAAGGCAATTACCCCCAGGCTCCCTATCACATATAAATGTAAACATTTCGTCGCTAGAGGTCGGGTCCGTACGCTGGCCATACGCTACGTACGTGCAAATGAATGAGGTTATCTTACGCACCCGCGTGCACCGCGCGGAAGTCAAGCGGGGTCAAATTTTAGATGTTCACTAGTACTTGTGCACTTTCGGTACAGTGCACATGCGATATGCTTAGCGTACACATGACATTACGTCTTTCATCCACGGATATTTTGTCAGGTTTCTCCTTTTGTTATCATGTGACCAACACATCGCCGCTTCACAATAGAAACCCATTTTCAGAGCTTAATGCAGGTGATATTTCTTTCCCAATACGTGAAAATTGCTGAGAAAATCTACAAAAGCTATCGCAGTTTTGAGAGATGTGCGACACTGTTCATGAACGATAACAATAAGCGCTCGCTGCGTACCAGAAGTATACAGGTCAACAAATTGTTGCCAAAATAATTTAGCGCCGCCGCCGGTTAAGTTTCTACATTACCCCCCCAAGACAACTACCCCCAAGACAATTATTCCCCGGACAACTGTCCCCTGGACGATTAACCCCACGAAAATTACAAGATTACCACCCCCTCCTCAAGACGAAGCACCCCGCAAATCAGCACTAACTAGCTTAAAAATATTCATCTGGATTATGACTACACCACTACTAGTGGGAATAAATAGTAACTAATAATAACCATAATAATGATAAAATAATAGTAATAATGATAAATAGTAATAATGATAATAATAATAATAATAATGATAATAATGATAATAAATAAGAATAATTATAATAATTATAATAATGATAATAATAATAATAACAACAATAACAATAATAATACTGATGGTGATGGTGATGACGATGTTCATAATAATAATAATAGTAATATCAGCAGCCGAGATGTAAGATGATAGATACTTTTGAAATATATTTATTAAATAACTGTTGTGATGTGACCTGTCAGTCCTCACGGATCCGGGTCTTTAAATGTATTTTGAAATAAATTATAGAGAAGGAAAACAAATCATGATTCCTGATATATAGCGACCTTGCTCACATCTCACATTTATATTTTTGTTTTCATTATCTCCTTTAGTGTGCATTTGTACAAACCAAGTTGTGATTTGCTGGCTTTTGTGTCTTGATTTTATGTTTAGAACCTGTCAAAATGTTTATTGTCATACTCAACATGCTCAAGTGCCTTTGCACTAATATATCTTCAATATCTTCAATGACCGACCAAGACATTTAGCAACCCATACTGTCGTGTTTGCAGGGGCGTCGATCCTGGGGGGGGGGGGGGGGGGGGGGGGGGGCAGGGGGGCGGTCGCCCCCCAATGAAAATATTGGGGGGGGGGGGGCGAACATATCATTTCGCCCCCCCCCCCCCAATAATTCCGAAAATGAGGAAGAACAAAATCGAGTGATATAATGCCAAAGAGGGGAAAGACACATGGAAGGAGGACACCCCCTCCCACACCTTCCCCCGCTCGGTCGCTTCGCTTCCTCGCAATGTCTCCCCTCCACTTTTGAGAAGTTGTTGACGCCCTTGCTCAGTTTCATTGGAGCCCAATGCCCTATAGACTATATCGATGGCTCTATAGTATACAGGATCACGTGGATCCATCTCATGCAAGGCTCAATCTTTTCCTCGCTATGCCCTTTAAAAATACGTTACGAGTAGGTTCACTATTTTATACAATTTTAGCACCCATGATAGGAGTTGCAAATGTCTGAAATCTAAAAGCTTACGGGGGATCCGCCCCCTGGACCCCCATTATTGTCCCCAAATGTGGGTGCCCCCCAAAGTCAGGTCTTCGAGCCATCAAGACACTTTCAATGAGCGCATAATAAAACTTCCGGGCATGCCAATGTGGGGCTTTTAGCTCTCTCAGTGGTCACTCTGGAAATTTGTTTCAAATTTCGCCCCCCCCCCCCCCCCCCCCCCCTCCCAATCGCAAAAACGGATCGACGCCCCTGCGTGTTTCGTATAATTGTAAAGCTTAAAAGACCC
Source organism: Echinarachnius parma (assembly GCA_037951105.1). Lineage (NCBI taxonomy): Eukaryota > Metazoa > Echinodermata > Echinoidea > Clypeasteroida > Echinarachniidae > Echinarachnius > Echinarachnius parma. The sequence continues at coordinate 67,609 of JBAMJV010004149.1, read as the reverse complement.
TCTATCACTCCGGGAAAAAGGTGTCAAAACACAAAATACATGTAATAGGTGATGTTAGTAGGTAAGATTAAACAAAAATCAAACCCTTATTCAATTCAATTCAATTCAGTTTTGTCAACACTTGTCATAAAATACATCAAATGCATGAGATAAAAAAGGATTGATTCAATAAATTGTATTTCACGTAATATTCATTTGAATCTAGATTTGCTCATCAGAGCGGAGATCGTCCCGATCCAGGTAATGGAAACCTACTTGTGTTGCACCATGACATTCATGACAACATGAGGTTCAAAAGGATTGATTCAATAAATTGTTTTGCACGCAATATTCCTTTGAATCTAGATTTGCTCACCCACATCAGAGCGGAGGTCGTCCCGATCCAGGTAATGGAAACCTACTTGTGTTGCACCATGACATTCATGACAACATGAAGTTCCAATTCGTGTCGCCCACCGACGTGAATAAGGAAGTGCACATCTACGGCAAACCAATGATGTTAGGCAGATGGAAGATCATCAACATGATACTCAATCCTCTAGCGGAGCACACCGTCGAAGTCGAATACAAGGTCGGCAAATCCGAAATGGAGAGCGTAACCTCGACCTTCAAATACAGTTGGGAGATTTCCGCTCAAATAAAAATCGTCGATTTCAGCTCATCCATGGAGTTCAACCAGGAAAGCGTGTGTTCCTCGACCTGGACCCAAGAAACCTCTCATAAACGAAGGATACCAGGTACACTTAGTGTGATATTTTGTTTACTCCATTAACAAGTTATAGCAACAGGTTCATAATATTTACATGATGATCATTGATAAACACAAAAGGGGCCAAGGCGGAGCTGTTTACCCAATGTCCTTTACCGTTATAACCTCTACCTTTCCCATTTGGCGAATATCCTTTAAACATCCATGGACTCAGCAGTATGTCAGATTTTCACATATTGACTCTCTCTTTCGCTACATAAAATTATAGGGCCTAGTCACGTCACTCACACACTCAAACTCATGTTGATGAAAACCTGTGGTTAACTACAAAATAAATCTCCGACTTTTTGCAAATATTTCAGTCATTCTTTGCAAATCTATCGTGACTTGTCAAAGTATGTTTCCGCTCTTCAGTAGTCTTGCTTTCACACTTCCATTGTCTTTACCCCTTCACTGTCAGACAACCCCCTACAAATTGTTGTCTGAATGTTATAATATAATGATTAAAATATATATTCAATCCATTATTATCATTTCAGTGGTCCCTGGCAACTCTGTCGTGACTTGGCAGTATGTGTTTGAAGTGGAACAGAACAAGTCCAAGGGAGTCTTTAGAAGCAACCTGCTTGCAGACACTGAGAGCCCGGACAAACAACCGAAGGCTATCCCAGTATAAGGCTTAGATGTCCAAGATGCATATGAAGATCTCCATGGAAAATCTACTAAAAGTGTATTAATACGTATACATGGCAGCTAGTTGTCTTGATCTGTTAAGCTTTCGTTTATAGCTCTGACTTCATCGGTTTTAAATCTTTCTACATGCGATAGAATCCTGTCTTGAAATTATTTATATCATGTACTTAACTTTGTTTATTAAAGGGAAATAACAACATATGTGACCTCACACCACAAAACGACCAATAAGTCGGGAAAAATGATTGTGCTCATTTTTACATGACAGTAAAGTAGAAGTCAATACCTTTAATATGGTATATAATTTGTCATATTTGGACTAAGCTAACCCTCTCAAAATGAGCAGCCAAGATTTAGAACACGGCCGAATCAGTTTTAAAGTTAGGGAGAAAACGGGCCGTTTCAAAGATCGGCGTCCATTGAAGCACTGTAATCTGATCATATTTATTTGATTTGAAATCATATTTAAACATGATTTCTGATGCTCACAATTTAACAAAAGGTAGATTATAATACCCTCATTCAGTAAATACCAAAATCCTGAATTTCATATTTTAAACAAAATTTGGCTATATTTGCTAATAACAGACAAACTACCATGGCGACATAACGGTCGTTTTGTGGTGTAAGGTCACATATAATCATTTGTTTTGGCACCATTTTGTGATATCAAATAGATACCCAACATTTTTCAAAGGATTGTGTAATTTATGAACAATGTAATTAAAGGGATAGTTGAGTTTTGGTATAGAGAGCGCTACACAAAATAATTTTGTTGTGAGATAATGAAAAACTCAGTGTCAAATGAAAGAGCATTTTTAATTTTAATAACAGAATAAACTTTATTTGATCAAAATCGGTTCAGAAATGGCTGAAATATCCATAAACATAGACATTTGTAATAAATGTGGGGCCCCACATTTATTCACCAATTTTGAACTAGCCGTTAATATTTTAGAAACATGCTTCCTCTTTTAACAAATTTACAAAATAGGTTTTCAGATAGTTGTTGATTATCTTTTTATCTAATCACTATTTCAACAAAACATCACATGCACAATATTTTATTTGAAATGGTTGAAACCGATGAGTGTTTAGAGAGCGCCCTCTTGAGTTTTAATGGCTCTTTTTTTAATGATAACAGGCTTTTTACTTAGTCATTTGTAATGTTTTATTCCTTTTTAGCATGGTGGAGTTATAACTATTAGTTTGTAATGTAATGGTGCAGGTTTTGCTTACTAAAATTCATTTTGACCAAAACTGTACTCTCTTTACCAGAACTCAACTATCCCTTTAAGAACCACCACGTACGGAACAAGTATTATTTCATGGTTCCGTACGCGCCAAACATTTTCGAGTGCGTCATGCATACGTTTGGAAACAACATAATCCTGGACGTTTCGTTCGCTCTAGACAAAGGTAGTCTTCGTACACGCAGACCCATAAACGCATGCTTTAGAATAGTGATGCGTTTTCTAACAATATATTTATTTCTGGAATCATATTTTTTGTGAACTTGTTGATGGAATGGACTACTAAAGATGTTATCTTTCATTTGTAAGAATATCATTGTTCGATGGTGGTACCCTTTAACGCTTATATATGATATGATTTGATACGATATTAAATGCTAGCTAAAAAAACACCTCAAATAGCTATTAAAACATAAGTTCTTAACAAATCTAGACAATATAAAATCACACCTCAGGCCATGACTTATCATACGAATTCTACTTTTCTTTAAGTCTAGAGTGCCAAAATGCTGTACGCCAAATATGGTCACTTAATGAAAACAATTACACTGATGCAAGATAATGGGGAAAAGCTGCAATAAATAGAGAAAACTTAAGAATGTTAAAAAAGGGTTGATTAGAAAACTTCACTTTGTTTTGATATGTCTTTTAGGCTAGAGTGCCAAAATGCTGTACGCCCAAAATGGGCACTTTTAAAGTAAAATAGAAACATAACTGCCACTTGTCTGACTTTTAAATCGATTTTAAAGTTGACCGCCAGACAAGAGAAAACATTATGCTTAATTTGTGGGTACTATAATTTAGCATCAATCCTAATTTCATGGCCTCTGATATTCTTCTGTAATTGGATAAAAATGCAGTTAATTACTACGACCTACGTTTGTTTGCACGACCGCTCGATCAATACGCATACGTCACAAGGAAGTAATTGCGATTTATCGCAGAGGCGAGCGATAGTTATTATCGTTTCGGGCATGTAACATGACGGCACGCTCGCACTTATGTACATGATATCGATAAAAGGATCGTTATTAAATATTGTTATCGTAACTTTGCTGACCAAAATGATTGACAGGTGACAAAATAATTCCCTGGCGAAGTAGAACTAATTGCAAGAGCGCAGACTTATTTGATGTGGCAATTAGGGATAAATCGTTGATAAAAGAGAGCCAAATTTTTCTATGGTTCTACTCATTTTGCTTGTTATATAATCCTGTCTTTAAAGCATTTATATTATGTAGTTGTCTTTTTCCACTAACGGCTTTTATTTCCGCTTATACATGATTTAATGTGATACAATAATGAATAATAGCAAAAAAACACCTCTAATTACAATTTAGATATAAAACAAATAACAAAAACATCTTAAACAATAAAAGTGGCCTTGAGAGATTCCATAGGCATGCGATGGATTACTATGTTGAAGTCTTGAATCTCACACGTATGTCATACTAATTCACCTAAATATCCAACATATACAGAAAGATCATGTGAATGTTGTAAACCTGATTAATATTATATAAATAAGAAACTTGTGGTCTCAAAAAAAAATCACTACTCAAGACCCACCTGTTCGATAAGTAAACTGGAAATTAAATATGCAGTAATCTATTATGCATATTTGCATGTTCATTTCTTGTTATGTATTTGATTGTATTTCATGTATTTAATGTACATTATTATAATGTACTTCATTTGTGTTATATTCATATTAAGTCACTAAGTAGTGGTAGTTATAGTAGTATTGATATTGGTAGTAGTAGTAGCAGTAGTTGTAGTAGTTGTAGTAGTAGTAGTAGTATACATGTATGTATGTTTAAGGTAATGTAAGAGTAACTTTCGAGGGCGCTGCACCCTACAAGCCTTGCTTCTTAGCAGCGCCCTCCATTTTCAACAATTATTTATTACTGATTTGTATATGTGTATTTTATCTATTTCATAATTCCTGTAAGAATGCATTTTGTGTTTCACTTTGTAAGATTATACTTTTGTTGAAAATGAAAAATAAATGAACTGAACTGAACTGATATAATTGTTAATTTTGTAGTTAAGTATGTAGAGCGCTATGAAACGTTTATGTATTTAGCGCTATAAAAGAACTTATATCCTATTGTATTGTATTGTATTGATTGCTTAATGACATTTTCCAAAATTGTTATGTTAAAACAATGTGTATTTGATTGGCAAGAAATGTACAAAAATGTATGTTTATAACATGTTATAAACATTATATGTTGTAAATTGATACCTGTACTTTGTAAAATTCAGCCAAAAGTGACATTTGGAGGCTTCAATCCTATGCCAATATAATTTAAAGATACCTTTATATGATGTGTGACAGATTGAAAACGCCACTTACATTCAAGAAGGCAGTGTTTAGCTTCATCCTTCACATTGTCCTAATATGCTTGCTATATTGTTTTGTTGTGCTTACATTATCTCTTCTAAACAGATTCCCATGCATTTACCATCACATCCTTGTATTTTTTTAAATATTATTTACGTCCTCTCCACGCTTCATTTTAGATAAATGGTTGTATTCTTATTTACAAAGCTTTGCACATTCTGTTGGTATGATTTGTATTATTAAAACTGTGCTCGCATATTCTTGTTGTATCACATTTACACATGGTTTAACATCTAACTGACGTTGATTATTCTCTTGTTTTCACAGAGGATTCCCTCTCATTTATTAGCAGGAGTTCCAATTAGGCATGCATTGTTCTGCTTGATTTTCAACTATAGTTTTAATATTTATGTAAATTCCCTCTCACTTGTTGGCTTGGTACGAACAGTCACGTTCACGTCACGTTCACGTCACGTTCACGGTTCTGTACCTTTTGTGAAACAGGTCACCCAAATCTACGAACAGTCACGGTAAAGTGACCCAACAATTTGTCGTTTTCCATGCCGGTAAAACTCGAATCGTCACGTCTACCAAAACGTGACGTGACTGTTTAATCATTATTTGTAAAAGTGAAAGCGCTTGTTACTAAGACTAGAAATGACGTCATCCAGAATATTCTCGACGACACAACTTTTCTCTTTTGTGCGATGGAATTCCTATGGGGATTGCGTGTTTAAGGATTTGTCGCAGCGCACACAAAATTGTATGTAAGTGAATGGGGACCGCGGACAAAGTATCAGACAGTTGTTAGAGGGAGAAAATAAATCTTTCTAACAGATAACGTTAAATAGAAATGGATAATCAAAATAGAAACTGTGCTTATATTATGTTTGTCTAAACATTCGTGGTCCAAACGGGGATCGGAAACTGGTTACTCGCTACAGCCAACTACGGACTGTGTCCGGTTAGGCCTAGCTAGCCACCCCGACCGCCAGGCGCCAGGGGCTCCGGCCGCGGCCCGTGGTGCTTGCCTAGCAGTACACGGTGAGGTGGCCAGCTGTTATTACCGGGTTTAGTTAACAACACAATTACTTCAAGGGTGACAAGTTACCAATTTGTTTTGAGCGTCCCTTTGGCCCTGTGTATGCATACTTCAACAATTATTAATTAGGCTCATCTTCAAATCAGACGGTGTGCAAATAATTTCATTATTACTGCATTATCAGAATATCTTTATGTACATATGCAACACAGCCAATCCTCGAGCTTACACTACAATACATGCCAGCGTTGCCAGTGAAAAAAATACAATTATGCTAGGGAGGCAGCGAAAATTATGCTAAATCGCCAAAAATGATGCCAAACCCTCTTTTGGAACCGAGAGTCATTTTTTAGACCGAGACCAGGACATGTTGAGGCCTATAGACCAGGACCCATTGGTTGAGATTGGGGGGGGGGGGGGGGGGGGGGGGGTAGTCGTAGAAATTTTTTAGAGCCGAGACTAGGGATGTTCGAAGTTTTTGAGACCAAGACCAGGTCCAGTCCCACAATTTTGAGGCAAGACCATGATTTTTACACAAATTAGAGGCCAAGACCAGGATCTTCCAAAAAGTTTCCGGTCGAGATCATTGGTGATGATTGTCGAGACCTTTTTTTTTCTTCAAATTCTGCCAGAATTATGCTAAAAAGAGTCAAATTATGCCAGAATTTTGCTAAAAAAGGCCAAATTATGCCAGGCATAATGCCAGATGCTAAAAGGGTCAAAATTATGCCAGAAAGCATAATTATGCCTGATCTGGCAACGTTGATACATGCCCAAACTTCAAGTTCAAGATTACAGACTATAAGATTTTTTTCTTATATTTAAGCCACCTATGAGGTGTCTTAAATTTAGCAAATTTGCTTACCGAAAGTGCGTCTAAAATGTAAGCAAATTTGCTTACGAGGGAATTTAAGCAAAAATGCTTAGATCTAAGCATTTTTGCTTATAATAAGCAAACATTCTAAGATTTCTTGCTGTATGTGTTTATGGAATACAGGCCCTGATGCGTCGCGACGATATCGACGAGATTCGAGAGCGAGGCCGAGGCGGGGCCGAGGCACAGTTTGACGACGCGGCGATCGAGTAAATTGCAGGCTAGGCGCCGGATCAAAACAACATACAACGAGACAAAACTCAGAAACTAACCACAATCCTTGTAACAATTATATGTTTTTCATTTCCAACAATATGTGAACTTAAATTGCCACATTTTGACTCTTGTGAGTTGTGAAAAGTGACAACTTTGCCTTTTCATTCTCATGCATGACTTGAAAAATCAATTTTATCAGTGGCGTAGCTACGGGGGGGGGGCATATATTCTGAAAAAACAATAGAAAACATAAGGGCACATTTAGGTGTGCCCCCCAATAAGTTTGGGCGACTGGACCTGGTCTAGACTTTTTGCTTGGTCCTGGACTAGATATCTTCCACGGTCCTGGTCCTGGCTACAAAAAATGTACCTTTTGTGAAACAGGTCACCCAAATCTACGAACAGTCACGGTAAAGTGACCCAACAATTTGTCGTTTTGCATGCCGGTAAAACTCGAATCGTCACGTCTACCAAAACGAGACGTGACTGTTTAATCATTTTTTGTAAAAGTGAAAGCGCTTGTTACTAAGACTAGAAATGACGTCATCCAGAATATTCTCGACGACACAACTTTTCTCTTTTGTGCGATGGAATTCCTATGGGGATTGCGTGTTTAAGGATTTGTCGCAGCGCACACAAAATTGTATGTAAGTGAATGGGGACCGCGGACAAAGTATCAGACAGTTGTTAGAGGGAGAAAATAAATCTTTCTAACAGATAACGTTAAATAGAAATGGATAATCAAATTAGAAATTGTGCTTATATTATGTTTGTCTAAACATTCGTGGTCCAAACGGGGATCGGAAACTGGTTACTCGCTACAGCCAACTACGGACTGTGTCCGGTTAGGCCTAGCTAGCCACCCCGACCGCCAGGCGCCAGGGGCTCCGGCCGCGGCCCGTGGTGCTTGCCTAGCAGTACACGGTGAGGTGGCCAGCTGTTATTACCGGGTTTAGTTAACAACACAATTACTTCAAGGGTGACAAGTTACCAATTTGTTTTGAGCGTCCCTTTGGCCCTGTGTATGCATACTTCAACAATTATTAATTAGGCTCATCTTCAAATCAGACGGTGTGCAAATTATTTCATTATTACTGCATTATCAGAATATCTTTATGTACATATGCAACACAGCCAATCCTCGAGCTTACACTACAATACATGCCCAAACTTCAAGTTCAAGATTACAGACTATAAGATTTGTTTCTTATATCTTTGCCACCTATGAGGTGTCTTAAATTTAAGAAAAAAATCTTACGCTGAAATGTTTATGGAATACCAATGCTTGTTGCTTAGCAAATTTGCTTATAATAAGCAAAACAACTTAGCAAATTTGCTTACCGAAAGTGCGTCTAAAATGTAAGCAAATTTGCTTACGAGGGAATTTAAGCAAAAATGCTTAGATCTAAGCATTTTTGCTTATAATAAGCAAAAATTCTAAGATTTCTTGCTGTATGTGTTTATGGAATACAGGCCCTGATGCGTCGCGACGATACTCGACGAGATTCGAGAGCGAGGCCGAGGCGGGGCCGAGGCACAGTTTGACGACGCGGCGATCGAGTAAATTGCAGGCTAGGCGCCGGATCAAAACAACATACAACGAGACAAAACTCAGAAACTAACCACAATCCTTGTAACAATTATATGTTTTTCATTTCCAACAATATGTGAACTTAAATTGCCACATTTTGACTCTTGTGAGTTGTGAAAAGTGACAACTTTGCCTTTTCACTCTCATGCATGACTTGAAAAATCTATTTTATCAGTGGGGTAGCTACGGGGGGGGCATATATTCTGAAAAAACAATAGAAAACATAAGGGCACATTTAGGTGTGCCCCCCAATAATTTTGGGCGACTGGACCTGGTCTAGACTTTTTGCTTGGTCCTGGACTAGATATCTTCCACGGTCCTGGTCCTGGCTACAAAAATTGGGACTGGTCCTGGTCTAGGCCTAAAAAAAGGTACTGACAAAAATTTACGACTTCCCCCCCCCCCCCCCCCCCCCCACTGAGACAGGATTTTATGAACCGCTAGGTCCTGGTCCTGTTGGAACCGGTCCTGGTCTAGGCTTCGAAAAAATATTACGACTAAGCTTACCCCCCCCCCCCCCCCTCCCCCCCCCCGCCAACTACTTGGTCCTGGTCGATCTAGGTTAAACAAAAAAACCTTGAAAAAATCGTGGGTTCGCTAGTGATTTTGTTGCCCCCCAATCAGTCCGACCACGCTACACCACTGAATTTTATTATCACACACGTAATCAATACGTGTAGAAACAAGTTATTTTGCTCAAAACTTTCATTTGTTGTTGTTTTTATTACATGTTTGTTTTTTGTGTACGTATAATTTGCGTGTATGGGAGGGTATAACCTATACCATTGTATATGCGCTTTTCCTAACACCATACACAATACTTTATTATATAATTTTATATTTTTATTGTACATTATATATTTGTACATTTCATTGTATTAGTTTCACTAGCATTAGCTGCATCATTAGTACACTGAGTAATGGTAGCAGTGGCCGCACACATGTTTTTTTTTTCAAAGGGGAAGGAGAGGGGGTTATTTCGTCAGCCAAATTTCTTTGAGCGGGGGGGGGGGGGGGGGGTGGGGTTAGCTATAGATATTTGGAGTCAATTAAAAACAGCCAAAACAGTATTTTTGGGGTACACCCCCCCCCCCCCCCACCCGCCCCCATGGGTACGCCTATGAATGGTACATTTTGTTTCATTCATTTCACATAATCTATACGACATCTTCGGCCTGAACCAGCTATTTTGCCATTAGTCTCTTCTCAATGACAATTTACATTATTTTTTTAAACGCCAGTGGCAATTTACGTGAGCTTTCGTAGATTGCATATAGCAGGTCAACAAATTGTTGGGTCACGTTACCCTACACTTCGTAGATTTGGGTGACCTGTTTCACAAAAGGTACAGAACCTGAACGTGACGTGAACGTGACTGTTCGTAGATTTGGGTGACCTGTTTCACAAAAGGTACAGGACCTGAACGTGACGTGAACGTGACGTGAACGTGACTGTTCGTACCAAGCCCACTTGTTTCTATATTAGTTTTTAATCCACATGCTTATTTGTTATAGTCTAATACTGTATATATCTGTACATAATTGATATATAACATGCACCACTTTTGAATTATGTTTAACTACATTTCTCCCACAGGGCTTTAATTGGCAGCTAGCTGCATTAGTTTCATAAGACTTATTTATTTGTGATGTTGTAATTATTTCCATATATTGTTCATATCCCTAGATACTTATTACTTATTTATATCATGTATATACATTGCTTACTAATAATTAACCAACATTTCACTCTCATTTCCATTTTTCTACAGGGTTTCATCTTGTGTACATAATCATTGTCTAATTTGTAAAGAGTATCGCTTTATACTTTTTTACGCAAAATACTTAATTCTATTAATTCTTATAGTTCATGGAAATTATTATATTAAAAAAAAAGAAGAGCTGTTTGAATGCCAATTTGTGGCAAAAGCTTTCATAAAAGCATTGTCAAAAGATAGGATTGCAAAATCTTCCAATTTGAAAAAAAAAAAAAAATCGATTTATTTTTGTTTTGGTCATTTCTATTTCATTGATTTTATTTTTCATGTATTTCTTTATTGTTTTAACTGAAATTGTTATGTATTTGCCAACAATGACTTTCAAGCCATAAAACATCTAGCAAGTGGCCTACAAAACATAATAATTAGTGTTATATTGCCAAAGTAGTTTCCATCCATTTTTGTACACCAACATATGGAAACTTGATAGAGTGCTTGATTATGATTATTGTTTTGTTTTACCAGGGTTTGGGTTAGACTGTCAGTTAGGACATAGTTTACATATACTAAACAAATATACGCACAGAAAGAAACAGGACACTTGTTTACGTTGAAATATTAAATATTCATGTACAATAAAGTGTACATTACAATATAAATAATTAAAGGAAATTTAGTCCTCTGCCGGCAGATTATAACATAAAGGTGTAATCATTCATGCATGAACTGCCATGATAAATCCACAATATTAAGGTCCGTTTTCAAAAATAGCAAAAACAATGGAGGACCGCACCATTCGACTGAAAAGAGTAGGCCCCTCGCTTGAGGCAAGATATGCGGGGCAAGTAAATTATGACATTATTTAAACTTATTGATATGAACAAACTCTGAAAACACACATTTTCAATAGTAAAACAAGGTCAGGTTATGAAAACATCAACATAATTGTCTGTATTCGAGGCATGAAGCTTGTCTGTTTCATGTTTTCACTGCAATTTCAACCATATTTTCCTAGGGAAATGCCATGTTGGAGACTGCCCAAATGGTTGACCAAGGGTGAGATTAGGTTTTGAACATCTTTGGACTACTACGTTACAATTCTTGAGAATAATTTATACTAAGTTTAATGCAACAATAGAGGCACAAACTAAGGGTTCGACGAATAAACCTTTGCCATGGCATTCCCAATTTTGTTACATTTGGATGAAAACAAAACCTTGATCTTTCACAATTCGTCTACATTTATGTTTTTTCATTGAAATGAAAATAAAAAAGATAATATTTTTCATCAATAAAAAATGATCGCGAAAATAGCGTTCAACATTATGATTACCAACATTTCTATGGTTGAATGGATGTTCCATTTTTTCCTTTTTTGAAAACAGACCTTGCGTTGGTTAATTGACCATGACAATTCATGCATAAATTATTTTTTCTGCATTCTATGCCAATATTAAAGAGGGTCACTTTATCCTTAATTTGATATATGGATAACATAATTATATTTTATCGTAAATAGATTATATTTTGTCTTCAATAAGTGTACTGTTTCTTTTTTTGCGGAGTATATTTTGAAAGGTATTAATGCAGGAACTGATAATCATAATTTATAATAAATTGAGGTGATTATGATAAGGCCGGCTGCAAGGCAATGAAAATAATAACACATTTTTTGGTCGCAGTTTTCTAAATAAACTTTGATATGCAATGTTTTGTGAATCATTTAAAAGATAGTGTTTCGAAAAAAAGTCGAAGTGTTTTTATTTTATAAATGAAACAATAGTGAATGTAATTGTTTGCTTATAGACATTTCTTTTGTAAATATTATTGCCTGCATCTCTGTGTTATTGAATACATGTACTGCTTTGTAAATTGCTGAAAGTTTGGACATTGTTAGGGAAAATATGGATTGTAGGAAGTCAGTTTTGTAACAAACAGTTTGAGTGACATAAATAATTTGTATTCAGATTTGTAAAAGTTGTCAAGTTGTATTTCTATTTCCTTGCAAAATGAGAGTTAGAGTTTAGTTTTGTAATAGGAAAGTGCGGATTGACAAAATTCCGCTTCGTTTAGATTCACAGTAACATAGTGTATTAATTTATTTGAAAGTGGCAGTTAAATTGTATGTTTTAAAAGCCAAAAGTGGGATCACAATTTGAAGACTTGCATTGAAACTTCTGAAGTTTGACATGTACGGAGGGGATGGTGTAGCGAAAATAGCATAAGCTGTACACCGTATAAACCTATTTATATGAATACACACATTTATCCTTTATAAGGCACATTGAAGTGGTTTTAGCTCATACACTGTATCAGTGTTTACAATTTAGCCAGGGAATCAGAACTTAGGAGTCCAAGGTCCAAATACCGCATTAACCCCTTGGGTAGCTTTTTTGTGTAACTGTAGTGTTAGTTTCAAGTATTGCTAGTACATGCCTTCCACAACATTTCCACTGATCTGCGGCGTTCCTCAAGGTTCCGTAATCGGCCCGCTTCTCTTTCTTCTCTACACCAGCCCACTGTCTAAGGTCATTGACTCTCACCAGGGGATTCAGCATGCGATGTACGCTGATGACATTCAGATTTATATAACTCTGAAGCCTAACGAGAAAGATGACGCAGTTCGGAAACTAAGCAGTTACCTTGAAGACATTTGCCTGTTTTTAATTATTTTCATCTGTGTTTGTTGTTGTGGTTGTAATCTTGAATCAGTTTTTATTGTACATTATTTGTTTTTAATGCAGAATGTGGAATAAAATGAAATGCAATGAAATGAAATGAAACATTAGGTTTTAGTCTTTTAACAGTAGACTTTGCCTTAATGAACGAAAATCTGAAATGATCCACAAAACTTTGAAGATCAAGTTTCAGGTTTCAAGTTTATTTCCACATCTGAATAAAAAAAACAGTGTAAATGCAGAGTAAAATATACAATGAAATTATTCCCATTTGAGGAAAAAACATTAATAAGAAGAGGAAGAAGTTTACAACATTTAAAATGTGGGGGAAAAACAAAGGCCATTAGACCTATCAAAGGTTTTTCCAGGAATAATACATTTCAATAAATATGCTTCAGTATCAACGTACAAAGTTCATAAAACAGTACAATGTTAGAACAGTTGTAACAAAAAGAAACAGAACATGGCCAAAACAACTACAATAAAACAAAACACATAAGGCAAATTGAAACACTATATTAATGTCCCCAACATTTCTGCGAGTTTACCAAAATAATATTTACATTTCCGTTTAAAGGGACTAAGTAACATTGTCCAAATCCTCAAAATACTATTGGAATTCTAGCGGTTCCCTCATACCTTGTTGTATTTGTATTAACAATAAAATCATGGGACAGGTTTCGGTTTTTCAAATTTCCCTTTCGTTAAAAAGATATTTACGATTGAAGTTTTCAGATGTTAAATAATCCAACGGATCGCGAAAACCGTGTACAAAGTGAGTGAAATGAGTTTGTAGACATCACTTTGCATTTTTGCATTTTTGCTCATTACTCGGCCATATAACGTCTATTTGACTTGAACTTTTCAAACAATACCCTGTGGACATATCAGGTAACAACAATATACATTGTATCAACCATTCATCACTTTTTGCACATGTCAACAAAGTTACTAGATCCCTTTAAAGGTTGCAAGTGATGGGCACTGTTTTACTTCATTTAATAATTCACTCCAAATTTTTGGTCCAGCATAAGTAATCGTTAAACGTGAAATTTCATACACAAAATGTGGCATGTACAAGTAAGTAGATTGTCGAGTTTCATATCTCATGATACTTCAATTTATTGCAAAACAATCATATACAAACTTTGATAAGTGATTATGGCAATACGAAAACACAAAAATAGCTATATGTTGTTTATGTATATTAAATATTGTTTAAATCATTTTCTGAAAATGGAGAGCAATATGTGATAAAGGCTGTTAGTGGGGGCTCTTAGGTCATGGGGTGTGCACTTCCGGAAAAAGTGTGAATTTTGGGACACAGATAGTTTAGACCTTCCTCTTCAAGAAATTTGATGGAAGCAATTTTGCACTGCCCATTCTTGGCCGCCATCTTGAATTTCAAAATGGCCGCCATCTGGCACCTGTTTTCATCAATATCTCAGCAACTAAAACAGCAAGAGAGTTATTTTTAGTGGCTATACCCACATAATGGGGGCCAACGAATCACCTGAATCGAATATCAAGGCTTCAAATGGCAGCCATCTTGAATTTCAAAATGGCCGCCATCTGGCACCTGTTTTTATCAATATCTCGGCAACTAAAACAGCTAGAGAGTTATTTTCAGTGGCTATACCCACATAATGGGGGCCAACGAATCACCTGAATAGAATTTCAAGACTTCAAATGGCAGCCATCTTGAATTTCAAAATGGCCGCCATCTGTCACCTGTTTTCATCAATATGTCAGCAACTAAAACAGCTAGAGAGATATTGTCAGTGGCTTTACCCACATAATGGGGGCCAACGAATCACGTGAATCACATATCAAGACTTCAAATTGGCAGCCATCTTGAATTTCAAGATGGCCACCATGGGAAGCCTACATTAAATTCCATCTCAGAAACTAAAGCCATTACGGAGTTCATTTCAACTGATATGCCTATCTGTTTGTGGTCAACTTGTAACAATTTACCAATAGATGGAAGCAATTATGCACTTCCCATTTTAACCGCCATCTTGAATTGCAAAATGGCTGCCATCTGAAACCCTATTTTCTCCTATATTTTACAAATTAAGACAGCTGCCACGAGTAGCTTATTCAATTATGTATCTTAGAATAAAATCAGTCAGTGCATTTTGATGGGTAGCCCATCTTAGGTCGGAAACAATTCAGCAATGTTGCTGATATTTAATGATATAAAGATAATCTGAACCAAAAAGAAGTCTACTTGACAATTCGATTGATTAAACAAAGTTATCGGGTAGGAGGTAGTTCAAAAGAGAATCAATGAGTGACTAACCTACCTTTGGAGAAAAGCAGTAACATTCATTCGAGCATTATTTGCAAATGTTTCAGTCCCCACTAATGAAAACTAACTAAATGGAAAAAGTTTGAACATTTTGTTGACCATACAAATGTTCACTTCCTAATATTCGGTTCTCATCAACAGCCTTCGTCAGCTGTGCTGTTGACCTTTTTTACAAAAATGATCAATTTTCTGATCGTAGACGTCATCAGGTAGTTTGTTTCGCGCACTGTCTCTGTTCAGTGTGGGTTGAAATGCCAGGATATATACATGCAGATATCTTCCTTCACCCTTTTTGTATTGTGCCACATTTCCGAAATGTAGACCTTTTAGCCAGTCCGACCTGATGTGGCACGTTTTGAGACACTCCAGAGGAACGAATTGGGCGTCGGTGTTCCAAATGTCTGGTCTTGGGAGATCGCTACGTTTCTTTCACTTATGATTCACTGCATAAGACTGCTGTTTGATTCCTTGCAGCCAAATGGCTAGTAGTCCACCCTTTGCATGGAATTACAATGTATATACTACACCCCGCAATTATTGTTTATGTTGTCTTTAGGCGGTACTAAGATTTTGTTTTGTGTTCTTGTCGGCTTTAGATACACCCTAATGCGCAATTAAATTGAAATTCAGTTGATTGCATCTGAGATTTCTAATATCTGGTCGGATGAGTGTCATTTTGAGCATTGCATGTTCCTCTCAGTTGGGTGATCCTTCTGTAGCTTTTTAAGCCCAAATATAGTTGCAACACACATAATAGAGACTAGTAATATGTTATCATCTTGTCAGCCAAGGGATTGGTGATTACAATAATGGAACAAAGTAACAGTCACTCCTAATGTTTGTTCAAATAGGTAATTAGAGGTGAAATGAGACATTGGACAGTGTGAGTTGCTTTCCGATAAATCTTAGCTTTCAGGCTACAATCAAGTTTGGTCACTACCATGACTTATGAAAGTGTCAAGGAACACTAACGACTTATCATTCCCTTCGTTAGGGAACTAAATGTGTACTCCGGCACAAATTGTTTCTTGAGTTTGGGATGAGTGTCATCCATGTAACGGTAACAATACCACCAAATTTGTGGTTTCGGTGCATTGTCAATGTCTATTTATTCAAGGGTTTTATTTACAAATTTCATATGATGGGAGTGAGAGGGAATATTATTGCTGCTTCACGGATTTGTTGGTAAAAGATCCATTGTAGCCAATGTATGTGGACCCTGTATGTGTACATGTTCTTGCAGGGGTTAGAAACCTGGCTCACAGACAAATTGGTCCAGACCTATCCTATTATATCTCCTCCTGTGTAACAGACATGTCACCACGTAGCCAACTCTCGATTAAGCGTAGAAACTATCGAGAGTGGACACGTGGAAGACGAGATCTTCGATCATTATGACGTGTCTTTACGTACATTACCTACTTTAGTTGCCATAGACAAGTCAACACTTCAGGACACAATTATCTAGAGTATATATAGGACCAGCATGTTTGACTTATATTGTCCTACTCCTGGAAGAATGTCTACGCTGCGCAAACCGATACTTTGACTATACAGTGACACTTTTAGCGAGCAGATCTTGAACTCCATGTATCCGGACTTAGCGAAAAGGAGGGCATGTGGGCACTTAATTATCAGTCAGGACCACTTTCGCAAAACCGCTATCGGCAAAAATAGCGGAAAAGCACTATTCCGCGATTATACGCTAATTGACCATGTATATACTTCAATAGTTGACAATGTGACTCGATGCAATGTTGTTCCATTAAGTTTAAGTGATCATGACATGGTGATTTTTCCATGGCGGAAATGTAAACCGAAATTTGATGGAAATCACTGTTATATTACTTCACGTAATATTAAGAAAATTGATATTGAGTCTTTCGTTAGTGATCTTCGACAAATTTCTTTGAATGATGTTTTAGATGAAGATTCCATAGAAAATGCATATGGAATTTGGGTAAATAAAATTCGTTTTGTTTTAAATAAGCATGCACAAGTAAATAAGAAAAGAGTTAGACATCGAAAATCACTATGGATGACACGGGAAATTTTGGATCTAATTCGTTAAAGGGATAAAGCTAAAAAGACTGCTAAACGAACAAATACTGACGCTAGTTGGGAACATTTTAGAAAATTACGGAATCAAGTTACGTCGAATGTAAGAAAAGCTAAACGAAAATATATTATTGATAGTATAAAAGAAAATATTGGTCATTCTACAATGATATGGAAAGTTTTAAGAGAATTGATTCCAACCACTAAATGCGTAAATGTTATTAGAAGAATATTTTTTGAAGGAGTTGAATATAACGAGCAGAAAAGTATTGCAAATGCTTTAAATGAGCACTTTTGTGCAATAGCCTCGAATCGAGGTCAAACTGTACAATTTAAAGATAACCCTTTACAATTCGTGTCTAAGGCCAATACCACATTTATCTTGAGTGAAGTGTCTGCTGAAGAAATTAAAAAGTGTCTTGATGAAACACCCCGCAATAAGGCTACTGGTCTTGATGCCATTCCATCTTGTATTTTGAAAGACTCGTCTCCATTGATAATAGATTATCTCACGCATTTGATAAACTTATCTTTGAGTGAAGGTGTAATACCGAGTGAATGGAAACGCGCTCGAATAACACCCCTCTTTAAAGGAGGTGATGCGAGTAATCCTATGAACTATAAGCCCATATCCGTACTGCCTGTACTTTCGAAAATTCTAGAAAAAGTTGTTTTTAAACAAGTCTATAGCTATTTAAATGAAAATGACTTGTTAATTAAAAATCAATATGGCTTTCGTCCAAAATTTTCATCCGAATTGGCATTATTGAATTTGACGGAAAACATTAGTAAGTCCATAGATGGTGGGCAAGTTGTTGGTTTGGTGACTTTAGATCTTGAAAAGGCATTCGATATGGTGCCCCATGATGAAAATTAGTGTATTGTAGGTTCCAGGATGAAGCAATACGATGGTTTAAAGATGATTTCAATCTCAGAAAACAGTTAACTGTTATCAATGGAAATGGTTTATTATATACATGAATGATTTACCCAGTGTATTGAAGCATTGTAGCATTGAAGCATTGTAAAGTATCTTTATACGCCGATGACACTTGTATATATTTTGCATCAAATGATCCTGCAGAACTAGAAAATATGATAAATGATGATTTATCATCTATCTATAATTGGCTGTTGCATAAAAAACTCATGTTAAATGTCAAAAAATGTAAATGTATGCTTATAGGTACACATTGTAAACGTAAACGTTTTGAAAATGTTAATATAAAAACTGATAATTCCATTTTGATTAAAGTCGATCAATGTAAGTATCTTGGTATAGTAATTGATACAAACTTCCAATGGAAACCGCAAGTTGATAATGTAAAAACGAAAGTACTTATATTGATCAAAGCACGGCATTGTTACTATATAATACGATGGTCCGACCACACTTTGAATACTGTAGCACAATATGGATGAAGCCCACTACTTGTCAAACAAAAAGACTTCAGACCATTCAAAATAGAGCCCTGAGAATAGTACTTAAAGTAGATTACCGCTTTAGTAGACAGAGGTTGTTTCAAATGTTACAAGTTGAATGCTTATGCGCCAAAGTGAAGAAAGACCTTGTTATTCTTCTTTTAAAGCTCCTACATAATTTATTGCCCGACGCTCTTTTATTTGAAATTAACTATAAGGTATTCAATTATGGACTTAGAAACACTCAACGTACAATCCAACGTCCAAAGCCCCAAACAAACTTTTGTAAAAACAGTACGATTTATTCAGCATCGAAATTATTCAATAACCTTCCACAAAATGTAAGACTTGAAAACAGATTATCTTTATTTGTAAAAGACATTTCTTTCCCCCTTGAATTGTAACCACTTGTTTTAATAGTAATCACGTTTCCCATCAAGCAGTAATTAATCACGACTTCTGGGATCTTTCAGACCTTTATGATTATCAAATTGTACTGCAATTTTGTTTTTTGTTATTTAAATAAGTTTCTTTATTGTATTTTAATGTATGTTAAATTTTTGTATTTCTGTAAAAAAATATATTTTGTTTAATTTGTTTTCTGTATTTTGTATGTACATACGGACTTGCTGAAAAACAGTCTGAAGGCTGATAGCGAGTTTGTATTGCCGTGTTTAAATAAATAAAACAAACAATACAAACAAACAATTATCACGTGATACGCAGAGAAAAAGGAGGGAGCGTGTGAGAGAGGCGTATAGCTCGGCAAGATAAGAGAACGGCAAGATACACTTAGCACGCGGGAGGCAAGAATGGCGGACACAAAGCTGCATATATGTAACAAACGGCTGTGCAAAATTCTATTTTGTTTCGATCACCGATAGTATCGCATGGCACTATCGCCACGATATATGCGCCATCTATAGTGGGAAACCGCTATTTTCACGATAGTGGAAAAGCGAAAGAGATCCTGACTGATTATGGTAGCTTGGAAGATTTACCAGGGAGAAATTAAAACAGTTGGTTTATATAACATTTTCGCCTCCAGTCACCCCTGTCAACATTAGGAGTGACCCATACTTTGTTTTTATCGATCCCTATCAATCCCTTGAAACTCTCCACATGTGGCTTATCTAATTGGGCTTTTAAAATGGGCCAAAGCCAACTAGATAAACACACACTTAAAAGGACATATCGTTCTACCCTACATCAAGGGTGCCTCAAACGCTCTTTGAAGGAATTTGGAATCAAAGTGTATTACAATCCGTCAATAACATTACACCAAATCTTAGCAGCTCATAACGACACGACTGAGAAAAGGAGCATACATGGGTGGTGTATAATTATGATTCCTTAGCATGGACAAACTACAAAAGGATATTTGCAAGGATCACATTAAGCAGATACGGAGCTGTCTCTCAAAACCATATTCGTGGAACATTGAAGCAAGAATTCAATCAATACAATGATTTACAAGATGGCTACCACCTGACATTTTAAAACAATCCAGGTAATTCAGTGACATCAACATTAAGTATAACCACTCAAATTGATTGTGTTGCAGTGTGATCTGTAATAAAGAGCTTGAGCTGAATACAGTTCCCAGGGTGGCCATCTTGAAATGTATGACGACTGTCATTTTAAGACATCTATAAAGTCGATCTAGGTCATTAAATGACGCCAACAATGACGGCATAACCTCTGACATTATTATCCAGATAATATTGTTTCTGAAATATTAACCCCTTGCTTAAATAAAGGAAATGAGTGGGCTATATATGCACAAAATATATTGGAATGTCAAAATTTTGAAGCGAAAACAAATTTCAGGTGGTGACAAATTTTAAATTGAAGATGGAGGCGAAAATGGCACTTGCTAAATTTCTTCCAACCACTCTGGGTGCATCTGAAGCCCGGCGAAGATAGAGCCGACTCGACCCGATCCGACTGGTTTTAATCAGGCTGGAGTTGGGCCCGGTCGGTCGGAGCAGATTTATCGTGTTGAATCGGCCCCAACTGGCATCCGACTGTCTCTCGACTGGCAAAATGTGTGTCGCGAGGCACTGGAAACTGAGCCGATCGGAATGACAACCAGTCAAGTCGGCTCTGTCTGCGCCGGGCATTACTTGGGTCTTTCAAAACAGATAGGCATATCAGTTGAAATAAACTCTGTAATTGCTTTAGTTTCTGAGATGGACTTAAATATAGGCTTCCCATGGCGGAGATCTTGACATTCAAGATGGCTGCCTTTTGAAGTCTTGATATATGATTCAGGTGATTCGTTGGCTCCCATTATGTGGGTATAGCTACTAAAAATCCCTCACTAGCTGTTTTAGTTACTGAGATATTGATGAAAACAGGTGCCAGATGGCGGCCATTTTGAAATTCAAGATTTTTTTTTTTTCTTTTTTTTTCCCCCCTCCACAGGGCATTTATTGGTATAAGTAAAACAAAATTAAACAAAGCATGACATTTACAAGCATATCATAATAACACAACAATAACAATAAATGAACCATAAATGAACCGTCGTATAGTTTCTTTGTATAAATATAACTAATTAAACAATATCAGAAAACATACTTCTCAAGGAAAACCATTTTTTATCAAAGTATTTACAATGACCTTTCAAACTAAATATATATTTTTCATTTTTATAATACGAAATTGAAGCTGATTTAAACTGAGAAAATACAGGTATTTTATTCACTAGTTTACTTCGAAATATTATTTGCTTACTAACGAACAATAAACAGTTTATTGCTCTATTATTTAAACCTCTTAATCCAAACAATATATTTTCATTTGTAAAATGTATGTTACAACCAGCACTTATGTTAATCCATCTTTCTAGTTTTGCCCATATAATTTTAACAAATTGACAATCACAAAATAAATGAGTAATTGTTTCAGTATGAGTATTACAAAAGGAACATAATTCAGTTTCAACCATGTTCAATTTAAACAATATGTCGTTTGTAAACAAAATTCTATGTAATATTGTAAATTGAAACCAACGTAAATTAACATCAATAGAACAATTAAATGCAAGAGCACAATACTTCTGCCATAAGGATTCATCAATATTAAAAAACCTTTTCCATTTTGTATAGCTTTTACATTCTTCCATTTTTTTTTTGTAATAATAGAGCATATATACCGTAAAAGTTTGACTAGAGGCGCTACTTTTTCTGGAGTAATCAATAGCGCCATCAAACATCCAACATGATCCAGTATAATGAATATGTATCTAGCCTTTTGTCAACGATCTTCGAGCCGGTCTAAATGAATATTCATGATAGCATTATCACGCAAAGTTAGAAAAGATGAACGTTACTAAGGGTTGAAATCCAATCACGCAAGCAGAAGTAGCTCTTGGGTCGGTGGTTAGTGCAAATCAATGTAAGGTAAACTTGCATCACGGTATGTAAAGCCGTAGGTTCAAGACGCACTGATAAGTGATTTAAAAAAAAAAAAATCATAGGAAATTATGTTTTAACAGATGCCAGCGTTTTGTGAAAATGAATTGAAAATTATAATGATATTTTTTGTGTTAAATACACAATTGTTACATTTAGGTGAAATCCTGACATTCTGCTAGTATTTAGCTTTATATATTAGTGGATGCATGAAGGGGGAGGGGGTAGGGTAATTTTAAAATTGATTCATCACCTTGTTCCAGCCAACTCTTCATGAAGCACACACTATATTTTACTCTGTTCCGTCCAAGAATTAATAACAACTTATTAATAACTTAGCCCCGGCCCGCCCCACCCCCAGTACACACCTATTAGTATGCATACAGCACACGCACGCTATGACTACGATTATGTTCATTATGCATGTCAGATTCGAACTTGAGATGTCGTGTCATGCATTCTTTGATTTTATGCTGTTATATTGCTGCAAGCTGTAACTTGGAACCTGTGGCCGAGAGTACGATCATGACCCAGGACCAGCCCTAGTTCCACTGATCTCTAGATAAGCTTTACGGTTGAATGAGTAAGGGCGGTATGTGTGCTCCACTGCTCTGCTACGTTCTGTTGATTTTAATGTAATTCTAGCATATTGACATCGATGAGTAAGAGCCAATTATGCTATAAATACCATGGTAAATGGTCGCTGGTCCGTAATCGGGCCCCTGCCCCAAGCTGTGTTAGTCAATATGTTTGTATCTCTATAGTTGAGATGAAACTCAATAGTTTATGCAAATATATATGTTGTAGCTATTCATTTGAAATAGTGTGAATAGTATTGATGGTGGTGCATCATGAATAAACGTTGTAATTTCTATCTGAAACAGGGCCCTCTTGTAAAGCAGGCCTTTGTGGCACTGAATGGGGCTACCCTGTGTTTTTTTTTTAAAGAAGACTGAATAAAATAAATAAATGAATTCCTTTTCAGAACAGATAATGCGGAGAGCACAATGAGGATACCGATATATGACGACATCTGTGATAACCTCGATCGGTTAATCGACTGTAAATCAACGGCATAATATGCCATTACAAAATGGACTATCATGCAGAGAGTGATATAATGCATAGTTACGTAATATTCAAGCAGATCGACTGCTTGTACGAGGTTTATCTGCTTCAGTGTGCATCGTAAGATATGATAACAAAAGAATGACATGGAAACCAAACAGGTGATCGTGATGAATAGAAATTCAACTGGAAAGAGAAAACTAGTTAAAGACAAATTACCTTATTAGATGAACATAATGCTTAAATATAGAGCGATTTTGTAATAAATATTTGTACATGGAATATTTTCTATGGAATGATTTGTGAAAATACTATAACATGTTAAAGGGGTAGTTTAGTTTTGGTAGAGAGGGCGCTGCACATCACAATTTTTTTGTGAGGTAATGCAAAACTGAGTGTCGAATTTGAGAGAACATACAATTTTAATGGCAGAATAAACTTTATTTGGTCAAAATCGACCCAGAAACGGCTGAAATATCAATAAATATATCTGATCTTATAATTATTTGGGGCCCAAATAATTAGATGATTTTTAGAAAAAAATAAAAAAAATGCTTGCACTTTTTCAAAAATTTTCAAAAGCGTTTTTAAAATAGTTGTTGATGAACTCGCTATTTAATCATTATATCAATAAAATATCACATCCATAATTTTGTATGAAAAATGGTGGAAACCAATGCCTTTTTAAAAAGCGCCCTCGTGTGTTTTAATGGCTCTTTTTGAATGTTAACAGGCTTTTTACTTAGTCGTTTGTAATTTTGTATATCTTTCGAGCATGGTGGAGTTGTTACTATTAGTTTATAATGTAACTGTGCAGGTTTTGGCTACTAAAGTTCAGCCTTACCAAAACTAAACTACCCCTTTAATGTAAAACACATTCCCTTATTCAAACATAATTATCAGGAACCAATGGCTATGAGGCAGAATGCATGTTGTACATACATACTCGATAGCTACATTGCTATTTCACATGTTTAATTTGATTGAATTGTTTTTAATTGTCATCTACCAGCATTTAGGGGATTTGGCTTTAAGGCGCGTATTTTCTTAAAGTAATTCTAATACAATACGTAATCCTCATTGATTTACTGGTCGTAATGTTCAGTGAAATATTTTGGAGGGGTCGAAGGGGAAGGATGATGGGTAGCTTGAGAGACATCGTTAAATGGACCAAGGCCCAAGGGTGTCGAAAATTCATAACAAACATTATTTTAAAAACACGTTACAAGTTACAAGTTGCCCCTTCCCCCTTTACCACTATTTGGCGGCCTTGGGGAAACAACTGAATAAGTGGTCTCGGTCTCGGCCTCGAACATTTTTGGCGACGGACATGCACCCCCCCCCCCCCCCCCCCCCCATGGGCGTCGATACTTACGTAATACCCATTCATCAGGGGGATGGATGAATAGATCATCCCCCCTGATGAATGGGTATCAATGACAGATCGACGCCCATGCCCCCCCCCCCCGCCTACACGACTCTTAACTAGTGTGTTTGTGTGTGTGTGTGTGTGTTGGTGGGGTGTGGTGGGGTGGGACAGGGAATGCCATGATTTCACCTGAATGTCATAATTGTGTATCTGACAAAAAGTAAATGATTTTCCTATCTTTTCCTATGCACAAAACGGTGGCATTTGTTAAAACAAAATTTCCTATGAAATCGAAGAATAAAAACATAATTAATCCAATGCGACTTGAACCTACGGCTTTACATACCGCCATGCCTAGAATGATTTGCACCAACCACCGACCCAAGAGCTACTTCTGCTTGCTTGGTGGGTTTTTTACCCTAAGTAACGTTTACCTCTTCTCAATTTTACATGATTATGCTATCATGAATATTCATTAAGACCTGCTCGAAGATCGTTGACAAAGGGCTAGATACATATTCATTATACTAGATCCTTGTGGACGGGGCTGGGGCTGTTGATAATACCTGCTAATACTGTG
This sequence comes from Echinarachnius parma, assembly GCA_037951105.1. Taxonomy (NCBI): domain Eukaryota; kingdom Metazoa; phylum Echinodermata; class Echinoidea; order Clypeasteroida; family Echinarachniidae; genus Echinarachnius; species Echinarachnius parma. The sequence continues at coordinate 42,259 of JBAMJV010004149.1, read as the reverse complement.
AAAAAGTAGCGCCTCTAGTCAAACTTTTACGGTATGCGAGCATCCTTTTCGAAATTGACAAATAAGGGAAATTAAATCTAATCTTAAAGGCTGTTCCATTTTCACAAAAAATACCACAACGGTTATTGAAACCAGATTTAATAGCTTCACATAGGCCAAAGTATTGCAAAAAATTAACTGTAATTTGATATTTCAATTTAAATTCATTGAGTGACAAAAAAGTTCCATCTTCATCTAACAAATCGTTAATACATATTATACCCTTTTCGTACCAAGACCTATAAAATACACACACGTTATTCACCTGAATATGACTATTAAACCATAGAGGCTGACAAGAGATATCGCGAAAACTTTTAGACTGTAAAATACTATAAGCCAAAAAAACATTTTTCCAAAACGGGTTAGTTGCACCTATTGACAATCTTAAAAAGTGAACATCACCAAAAGTAGGGTTCAATTGACAATTTTTGGGCATAAATGTATGCATTAAATTATCAATAAAAGAATCTATATTACTCAAAAATATCTTCTCATCCATGATATTTTCAATGAATGAACATGTGAGTATACATCTATCATTTTGGCTCCTCCCAAATGATAGGGTTGTATCATTTGTTTCCTACTTATTTTGTCAGGTTTATGATTCCAAATAAATTCAAAAAATGACTTTTGTAATAATTTCATCAGAGGGGTTCGGTAAAGATAAAAATAAATAATTTAACTTTGATACTAATAAGGATTTTACAACTATTATTCTACCAAACACTGTTAACGATCTTTTCAACCAGAGAGTCATTTGAGAGTTAATATGTAAAATTTGTGTATACAAATTATGATCAACCATATCGTGCAAGTCACCCGAGAAATCGATGCCTAAATATTTAAAATAACCATCAAAAACCCAATCTAAATTTTCTTCCGTACACAAAGAATCTTTCCTTTCTTTATATCTCCCTATCCACATTACTTTAGTTTTGTGTTTATTTAAACTCAACCCTGATGCAGCTTCAAAAGTATTTAAAATTTCTATCGTTTTCTTCAAATCATCTTCTGTACCATCTAAAGTAATTAGAGTATCATCAGCATACTGAATTATTTTGTGCTGAACATTTGCTATTTTTATCCCATTTATACCATCACATTTTCTTACCATTATACTTACTATTTCTGCACATAAAAGAAAAATGAATGGAGACAGAGGGTCACCTTGACGGTATCCTCTTTCTATATTAAATCTGTTTGTCATATGACCATTGACCATAGCGCATGATGATGCATTCTCATAAAAAAGTTTAATCCATGATTTTATGGAATCACCAAAATTTAAAAAGTCCAGAGCGTGAAAAATAAAGTCGTGTGATATTGAGTCGAAGGCTTTTTCAAAATCTATTATCAACAAAAGTCCAGGAATATCATTTAAATCCGTGTATAACATCAAATCAAACAAAAGACGTATATTTTCCCCAATAAATCTTCCAGACATGAAACCCTTTTGACTTTCATTAATCACAAAAGGTAATATTTGTTTAATCCGGTTTGCAATACAAGATGAAGCTATTTTATATATAACATTTAATAAAGAAATAGGTCTCCAGTTTGATAACAATTTTCTGTCTTTATTTCCTTTTGGTATTAATGTAATCACTCCCATTTTATGCGCTTCAGTCATATGACCATTAAAATATGCATAATTCAATGATCGAAGTAAAAAATACTTTATACTGCCCCAAAAAAACTTTAAAAATTCAACTGTAAAACCATCCATTCCTGGGGATTTATTATTTTTCATATTTGTAATAACTTGAAAAACCTCGTCAATTACCAAAGGACCTTCTAAAGAATCTTTCATCTGCACATTCAATTTCGGGATGTTTCTTGATTGAAAAAGATCCCAATCAAAGTCGGATACAGGTTTATGCTTATATAATTTAGAGTAAAAACGATGTACTTCAAATGAAACATTTGGATTTTGAATTGTAATACCTTGATCATCAATCAGTGTTTTAATTTGTCTATTAATACGATTTTGTTTTTCTAAGTTCAAAAAGAACTTTGAGGGTTTTTCACCAAACTCCATCCATTGTAACTTTGAACGAAGAATTGCGTCATCGACTTTTTGTTTTCTTAAATCTTCCAAACTATTTTTTTAATCTTCCAATTCTTCAATAATATCTTTATTATCTAAAACATAAATAATCTTATTTTCTAAATCACTAATTTCTTTTTCTAATTTAGTTTCATTTTTCATACACCGTTTTCTTTTCATACTTGAATATGATATTGTCTCACCTCTTATCATCATTAATAATGTATTAAAAAATAACTGATCATCTATAGAAAATCTATAATTTTCAAAGTTACATTTATCTAAGTCTAATTCATCATAAGACACTTCATCCACCGAATACATTACAATATTTTCTTTAATTACATGTTTAACTTTCTGTACATATTTTTCATCTTTCAACAACGAATTATTAAATTTCCAATAACCTTTACCTGTATGTATCTTATCTAGATTCAAAGACAAGCATACTAATGAATGGTCTGTCCTATATCCTGGTAATATTTTCAATTTATCTATAACTGACATTAATTCTTTTGTAACAAGAAAAAAATCCAATCTTGCCATTTTTACCGGATTTGGCTGTCGCCAAGAAAAACTTTTTTTTAAAGGATACAATTCTCTCCAAGGATCAATCAAATTTAAATTCTGTTTTAAATGACTAACTCTATTTGTTGGCCAATGGGTTATTAATGCGAATATAATTGTAAGTGTCTAAATCAAAATCCTGTACCAGATTCCAATCACCACAAATAATAGTAAATGGGTTTTCAAATTCCAATATACATTTTTCTATCTGACCATAAAAAAGGGGACTGTCAGTGTTGGGACCATACAAAGATACTAATGTAATATCATAATCAAATATCCTAATATGGAGTACAACAACATTTCCATTATCATCTTCTTTACTATCTAAAATATCGACTGTTATGCCTCCACTAAACAAAATTGCCACTCCTCTTGAGTTTGAAGCTTTACAACTAATAAAACATTGACCACCCCATTCTTTTTTAAGGTTTTCTCGATCTAAATAAAAAAATGCGTATCTTGTAAGCAACATATATGATATTTATTTAATATTAAAAATTGAAACAATTCATGTCTTTTGTCCTTATTTGCTAGACTACGACAATTCATAGAAACAACATCTACCTTAGACATATATAACTGACATCATAAAGGATATAAATCCAATACACCCTGTGGAGATTCAAGATGGCTGAAATTCAAGATGGCTGCCATTTGAAGTCTTGATATTCAATTCAGGTGATTCGTTGGCCCCCATTATGTGGGTATAGCCACTGAATTTAACTCTCTAGCTGTTTTAGTTGCCGAGATATTGATGAAAACAGGTGCCAGATGGCGGCCATTTTGAAATTCAAGATGGCTGCCATTTGAAGTCTTGATATTCGATTCAGGTGATTCGTTGGCCCCCATTATGTGGGTATAGCCACTAAAAATAACTCTCTAGCTGTTTTAGTTGCTGAGATATTGATGAAAACAGGTGCCAGATGGCGGCCATTTTGAAATTCAAGATGGCGGCCAAGAATGGGCCCTGCAAATTTGCTTCCATCAAATTTCTTGAAGAGGACGCTCTAAACTATCTGTGTGCCAAAATTCACGCTTTTTTCCGGCAGTGCACACTTCGTCCCATATATTGACTTAAGAGCCCCCACTATGTGGATTAGAAATAATTCTTTTTGCACGTTTCTGGAGCACCAGAATTCTATTAAAATGGGGTTTTGCACAGTTTCCCCAAACAATATTGCAGTAACTAAGGTGGGGCAAAATCATAGTATTATACAAATTATCATGGACATTGAAAGGGACAAATGTTTTGATTCTATTTATTGCTCCTACAGCTGTTGCAATTTTACATGACACATGATCGATATGTTATTTCCAAGTCAATTTCTCATCAATAATCACACCAAACAATTGTACAGAACACAGAAAGGATATGGCGTGATCAATACATATTTCAATGAGAGTGTCAATATTTTTATTTTTTGGTTGAAATAACACAACATGTTTTAGCAATATTCAATTTCAGTTTGTTTGCTACAAGCCATGCATTAATTGTCTTAAATTCTTCATTTACAATATAACATAAAACACTTATATTATCACCTGATGCAAACAAGTTTGTGTCATCTGCAAAAAAAAATGAATTCATAATATTACTTGCAAATTAAATATAATTTACATAAAATACAAACAACAGTGGTCCCAAGACCGATCCCTAACGAATACCCACAAGAATATGTTTAATTTCAGAAAATACATTATTATTTTACAGAAACATACTGCACCTTATTGTCTAAATAACTATTAAACCTTGTTAATACATTGCCACGCACGCCATAAACTGCATTTTTGTTGATGTGCTTTATTATTGTTTTCTAAATCCATATTGCTTGTGATACAAAATATGTTTATTATTTTAAAAAGACATTAATCGATTATACATGAAGACCAACTTGTTCAAAGATTTTTGAGAATGTAGATACAATAGATATAGGTCTATAGTTCGATAAAATATGTGTATGACTCAGGGAAAGTACAAGAAATATATAACGAAGTGGAGAGGGGAAGAGTAAGAGGGAAGGGGATAGATGGGAAGTGTGAACGCGTATGATGATGAGGATGAGAAGGAAGATAATAAGGATGATGATGATGATGACGATGATGATGGTGATGATGTTGATGATGATGATGATGATGATCGTGAAGATGATGATGATTTTATTATTTATTTTATTTATTTATTCATGTCTTCTTTAAAAAATACAGGGTAGGCAACCTCAGTTAAAAAGCTGCTTTACAGGTGCGCCCTGTATACAAATACGAAACAATTACAGATAGCATAATAAATAAGCTACGTACATTGAACAAACTTTAGACAACAAATATAACAAACAAACATTAAAATACACCTACACAACACAAACAAATATAATACAAAATAAAAAGGCTTACTCAGCTTTACACAATCAAACGATGTTTAGAAAAGCAAAAGAAAAAAGATAAGAAGAATAAGATAATGAAATAACATGACTGGGAGGTGAGAGGCTATATGATGATGATGATGATGATGATGATGGAGAGAGAGGTGGAAGGAGGGAGGTGGAAGGAGAAAGGGTCAAAGTGGATGAGAATGAGTAGAGTGAGGGGAGAGGGTAGATAGGTAGTGGAGAGGGGAGAGGGAGGAGAGGTGGAGAGGGGATGGAAAGGGAGGGAAGGGGGAAGAGGGATAGTGGTGAGGGGAGAGAGAGAGGGAGGGGAGCGTGCCGACGAGGGGATGTCATCCTTGTTTCATGGAATATAGCGTGTACAGGTCTGGAGGTTGTCTATTTTCCTCTAGTGTGCTGCAAGGAACAGGGTCGCACGTGTTCGTAGTGTTTAGAACGCACAACTCGTGGGAAGCTTCTGCTTACCCAGCCAGCGGCGAGCAAGCAGTGCTGGCCCCGGGCCCTCTGGGGTGGATGAGAGTAGTGTGCCGTCTCATCGCGTGTTGGACAACCTCTGATTGAAGCCCCTAAATTGTGCACGTTCAAATATTCATCATCATCATTTTGGTTTCGGGGGGGGGGGGGGGCTAGATGCTTCAATCCTCGCTTGTTAGGCGGTAGTCTTGATTTGGGGGCTTTGAAGAGCTGAATTTCAAAAGCTTCCAATAAGGTCCGCCCCCTGGACGCCACCTCAAGCAGCTCACGCTTACCCCCCCCCCCCCCCCCCACTAGTATTATTGACTACGACACTGACGATCATCCCTTCCAACATTGTCCAATGGTAATATCATAATTCTCTTTTAATCAATTCCTATTTAACTCACCTATAATTCTGTTTTAATCAATTCATATTTTACTCTCCTATCATGATTCTATAAATCAATTCATATTTTACTCTCCTATCATAATTCTCTTTTAATCAATTCATATTTTACTCTCCTATCATATTCTCTTTTGATCAATTCATATTTTACTCTCCTTTCATTATTCTCTTTTGGTCGATAAATATTTTACTCTCCTATCATAATTCTTTTTTTTATTCAATTCCTATTTTACTTTCCTTTCATCAGCCACAAACTCCGTCTCACCCCATGCAGCAGCCTTTACATCTCACTATGTATATACCCCTCCCTTAATTACTATGTGTGTTACTTGTGTGTTTTCCCCGACCGATATCATTTGAAATAAATGCCTATTGGTTTCACACATTTTATGTTGGTTGTAAATACTATTATTATGCTACTAACACAACTTATACATATGGAAATGACAAATAATAAAGTCAGGAGCCGCAGACAAAGCTATACACACTAGAATATTGCCATCATTATAACTAGTATTACTATAATTAATAGCAGTAGTAGGAGTAGTACTACTACTAGCAGTAGTAGTATTAGTACTACTACTAGCAGCAGTAGTATTTGTATTATTATTAGTAGTAGCAGAGGAAGGAGCATTGTGAAAAAACTAAGGAACGCATACTTTTACATGCCAGACATTCTATCATTGTGGCACAGAGGGCACAACATGAGTGCTTGTCATTACAATGAGCTGACACATAGCTGGCGCTTTTTAAAAACTGGATGCATGCTCAATTGAATTGCCAAGGCCAGTGTTACACGGCAACACTAAAGTATGATATATATTAGCGAGTACTACTCCTTATTTCAGGATCAGGGTGACTTTTGATAAATATAACCAATTCTATATGATATTAACACTGAAATTCGTCCCATATGCTTCGGTGCGATTTCAGTGATTTGTGGCAAATCTCATTGATTCAATCATTTAAAACCAGATGATAGTAAACAACGTCGTAAAACAATTATGTATCGTTTTTTTCCTTTATTTCGTAACGGACTTCGCGACACCCATTCATGATCACAGTCATCATCATTATACATATTGATAACCGTAAACATCTATACCATGATCACGTTATCATGGTTATCATCATCAATCCAATCTTGATAACTGCATCATCACCCGGTTTCATGATAACCGTCATCCCACTCGTTACCATCAATTATCAAGGTTACCGCCATCATCATTGCCATCTTGATCATCTTCATTATCACCATTATGAACACCGTCACCATAATCATTCCATCAGCATCACCGTCACCGTCATCATAATTACCAGTATGATCACCGTCGTCATCACAGTTATCTTCATCATCAGCAGCATCATCAACATAACCATCATCGCCATGATCCAGTGGCGGATCTACAGGGGGGGGGGGGGGGGGTTAGGGGGTTTAACCCCCCCCCCCCCCCCCCGGGCTGCCAAGTGAAAGTGTGATGTGGAAAACATTACTTACGGGGGTTCAAAATAGCAACAAAAAATCGCCGCTTCTCGTGGCTCGTGGACTATGCATCGTCATTGGGTCAAACCCCTCCCTTACCAAAAAGACATCACTTACGGGGGTTCAAAAGGGCAAAAAAAAAAAAATCTCCACTTCGCGGCTCGTGGACCATGCTCCGCATCGTCATTGGGTCAAACCCCCCCCCCCCCCTTAGCAAAAAGACATCAATTATGAGGGTTCAAAATAGCAAAAAAAAATCGCCGCTTCGCGGCTCGTGGACGATGCTCCGCATCGTCATTGAGTCAACCCCCCCTTAGCAAAAAACTAGATCCGCCCCTGTGATCGTCATCATCATTATGACTATACATTTAGATGAACGTAAATATTTACACCTTGATCATCTGTATTTCAATCATGAACCCCGGCATCATCACCACAACCATCATTATCACCGTTATCCTCATCATCACCAACACGATTACCATCGTCCTCTTTGTTATTGTCATCATAATCATCTTCATCATCCTCATTATTGATTACCGATATTATTATCGTTACTACCATTATCACCGACATCATCACCATTGCCCTCCTGACCACCGCCATGATCATTATTATTTTAAAGGAACACTCGACTTGTTATCTTTGTTTATATCAATAATAATGTACAGAAATCCTCCTCGGTTTACATGATGAATACATTAACAAAAATACATATAAGTTAAAATGGTCCATTAATTTCATAAGATTTGTAAAAAGTAATATCTGAGAATTCAATCATGATCATACAGCAATATAATTTTAAGTTTTGTATAATTTTCATAGAAATAGAACATTAGCTATTTTTCTTAAAGGGCACTCTAAACAAAACATGATTTATCCCTTTAAATGTTTTGATGATCTCTCTATATATTGAATCATTATATTTACCGAACATAACATTCACACATTTTGAGAAGAAGAGGTTGACAATTCCAATTGTCTAGAACGAGCCCTCTCGTGTTAACACGTATGCTTTGTAAATGAATACCGCTCTCTTACTTAGCCGTATTATGATTTTCTACCATTCGATCATTGAGTTATAAGTATTAACTTTTAATGATATCGCGTTAATTAGTTACTAAAATTCAGTTTGACCAGAACAGTACTATCGCTGTAATGCATTATATTTAGTTATACGAACATCCAGTTGTTGGTATCTATAATATAATACACCGCCGTAAATAATATGTTGTTGATGTTGTTGTTTTGTGTTTATTGGCGTTCTTAATTAATAAACAAATAATTACCGTTGGTGAAGGTGATGGTACAAATTATCACTTCCGAGGCGATCTGGATGTAGCTATTTTCCCGAAGCAAAGTTGAGAAAAGATAGCGTATACATTCAGATCGCCGAGAAAGTGATAGTTTGCCATCTCCTGAAACCAAAAGGTGTTTATTTGCTTTATATTCCACATCAATTAGTTTGATCAGAAACGACCTATAACTAATACAAAGGGCTAAACAGTTTTGAATATTGAGCAATTGATCGAGTCTTTTATTTTAATTTCGTAAATCCTGCACATGAACAAGATTTATGATTAAAAATGAAAGACGCTTATACCATTGTCTATTAAGCGTATTTATTTATTTATTATTTCTTTCAATATATTTTACCAGGGTGGCCCATTCAACAATAAGTTGGTCTCCCATGGGGCCCTGGGATACAGTATACAAACATTGTTGTTATAAAAACATGACTTTTAAACATCGTTACAAAAACATTTGAAATGAATTTTACGATTGTGCATAAATATATAAATGTTTGCATTAAAAGAATAAAAATATCAAGATACTGCAATTCATATACACACATTTTGAAGAAAAAAAAGTCTAAAATATAAAAAACAACATAAATGTTGTTCACATAATTATTTCATCACTAAAATAACAAATATAAAAATACTGAACAATACTTAATAGTAAGATATCACTCATTACAATTTTAGACTATATGGCAAGGTTTTTGAATAAATATTGTTTCATTTTCTGTTTAAAAATATTCAAGGAATTTGAAGTTTTAATTTCAATGGGTAAATTATTCCAGAGGAATATAGAAGAATAAAATAAAGAATGTTTATATTGTTCTGTGCGAGCCCTAGGAATAATCAAATTCAAATTTGCCGCGTGTCTAGTATTAAATGAATGAGTATCAGAAACAAAAACAAACGAATCATAATAAAAATTAGAGGAAAGGCGATGAATACATTTGTACATAAATACACATTTAAAATATGTCACACGATCATTAAATGGTAGCCATTTTAACTGATTAAACATTTCCTTGGACGGGGTATGAAAATTACAGCATAATATCATCCTTGCGGCCCTTTTTTGTAATTTAATAATACGTTCTGTTTGATGAATAGAATGAACCCCCCATATCTCGCAACAATAATCAATTTGAGATTGAATCAAACATAAATATAATAATTTCATAGTATCTTTTGGAACATAAGGCTTTATTCTCCTTAACATACTTAAACTAAAAAATACCTTTTTACATACATAATCAACATGTTCTGACCAATTTAAATGTTCATCAATAATTACTCCGAGACATTTAATACTTTTACATTGTTCAATAATTGTCCCTTTAAATTTTATTTGCACATTTCCCTTATCAATTAATCTTTGCGGAGTACCTATAAATATTAATTTAGTTTTATCAACATTTAATGTCAATTTATTAGCATAGAGCCATATTTTAACATTATTCATATCTTCTTGTAATCTATTTTGAATATCAATTCCAGATGAACTACTGTAATAAAGGGTTGTATCATCAGCATACATGGTTACATGACAATGTTTCAAAGCCATCACTAAATCATCAATATAAATCAAAAATAAAAGAGGTCCTAATATGGACCCTTGTGGTACCCCGAGGGATAGAGACCTTTCATCTGATAGAGTGTCACGGATTATAACTCTTTGACTCCTGTTATTTAAGTAGGAGTTAAACCAATTTATAACAGGGTCAGAGCAGCCTATCTTACGTAACTTGACAAGTAGGATTTCCGTATCGACAGTGTCAAAAGCGCGTTTTAAATCAATAAAAATAGAACCTATTACATGTCCGCTATCAATAGATTTCAACCAACTATCAGTCAAAGAACCAAGTGCTGCTGACGTTGAATGGCCGGGTCTAAATCCAAATTGAGAGTCATTCAAAACACTATGTGAGGATAAGTACGTATAAAGCTGCTTATGGACTATTCTTTCTATTATCTTGCTTACTACTGGTAATATAGATATAGGGCGATAGTTGTCTATTTTTTGATTTGCACCCTTTTTATACATAGGTCTTACTTTTGAACTTTTCCATTCATTTGGGTATATTCCAGAATTTAATGATAAATTAATTAATGTTGTTATACTTTTCAATATTTCATTTTTTGCAAGTTTCAAATGCGAAGCACTAATACCATCAATGCCAGTTGCTTTACAAGGGTCTAAATCTGAAAGTAATTTTAGTACATCATTTTCATTTACATCTTTAAATACAAACAATTCACTAGAATCTGTTCTCAATATAGCATTTATAGACTGTATATCAACGTTAATATTTTGGTTTACAGTACACTTGTTGCCTTCATTCAAATCATTAACACATTCATTAAAAACATTAGAATCAATAAAGAAGTCATTAAATGTATTCGCAATGATATCATCGTTATTACACATGTCTCCATCAATTTCAAAAACTACGGGGAGAGCAGAATTTTTATATGGTAATAGCTCTTTTAAACAAGACCACATTCGCTTTGGATCATTACTGTTTTCTTCAATTTTAGACACAAAATAATTTCTTTTTTCTTTTTCTAATAAAATGCTTACTTTGTTTCTAACCTTTTTATAATCCTTCCACATCTTCAAACATAATTGACTTTCTTCATAATTGAGCGTATGTTGTTTCCTTTTCAATTTTAAAAATGTTCTATGTATAATATCACGTTTATTCATTAATTTTCTAATATCTTTTGTAATCCATGAATGTGACTTATCGCGAACTCTTTTCATTTTAACAGGTGAAACCTCATCAATAATTGAGACAAATGTTTCTTTCCACACTTTCCAATATACATTCGCATCAATAACTTCATCGAGATGCGACCATGAGGTAGTTTGCAAAATACATAATAATTCAGTCATATTCTCTTGTTTATTTAATCGATATTTTAGCACTTTACCTTTTTGAGTAGGACATTTATTTGATGATTTTATTCTACGAATAGCATACACAGAAAAGTGATCACTCAAAGATGTATGAATGCATCCATGCTCAATAATATTCTCGTTTCTAGTTGTAAATATTGTGTCTATCAGGGTACTCGATTGGTGTGTTACATGAGTTGGTGTATCAATTAACTGTTGAAAATTATACAAATTCATTAAAAACATCATGTTTGAGAACAATGGTGTATTAACCTTCCCTAAAAAATTGCAATTTAAATCACCTAAAATCAAAATTTCATTAGTGTTCTCTCCAGTAGAGTGCACTGATTCAATGATTTTTCTAAACTTTTCAACAAAAGACAAGTCGTAACCTGGGGGTCGATATACACAAAATAACAGCATATCTTTTTGGAATGGTAAATATATTTGCAAACAAATCAGTTCTAAATCAACATTTTCAAATTCTTTTCGTCTAACGTAATGTAAAGTAGTAGAAATATAAACAGCTACGCCACCACCTGAGCGTGTTCTATCTTTCCGTTCAATACATAGACCATTAATAAGCAACTCTTCATTTGTAATTGAGTCATCACAAAATGTTTCATTTAAACATAACACATCAATTTTATTATTTGAGAATAAATCAACTAATAAACCAATTTTACTAACAAGACTTCGAATATTCATCAATACAAATTTGAGTCCTTTTTTCATTGGGGGAATTTTCCCTTCACTTAAAGTTATAATTCGACTATTAGTACATATTTTAGACGAAGATTCGGCATTGTCCTCTTTGCCTGAGGCCTAAAAGTGTGTATAAAGTTCACAAAATTTCGATTTATGTCCGAATTCTCGACATAAAAAATATTGAATTTTGGTACCATATCTGCAATGTTTCTGTTTGTGGTTTTTCTCGCCACAGTTGTAGCAACCACTATACAGTCTTGTATTTCGGAAGCTAGTGTATCGTGGTCGTGGTTCATGCCCCCTTTCGTTACTCGTGACGTCTCGGTTTGCTGCGACATCCGAGTAACTGCGGGATAGCGGGGAGGGGCTAGTGATGGCCTCGTATAGTGGTGAATACGGGGCTCGTTGGTCTTTGTGGAGGTCGGGAATGTCAAGGGCCGGTGTTTTATTGATGTGTTGCTTGATCGAAGTTACAAACACCTTAGCACCAGCGGGGTTAAAATGTAGGCCGTCGGTTGTAAGATGCAATTCGACATCGACATCGCTATGGTCGATGAAACCCCATGCATGACACCGAGTAATCTCGCGTAGTTTTGCATTGACTTCATTAATTTTGTTGCGAGTGCTAGTGTCGTGAGGACTTCTCCTGTGCACGATGGAGCTTATTGTAATCATCGTTACACTTTCACATGTTGACAAAACGTGTTCCCCCAGTGATTCTAATTGTGTTGCTATCACAGAGGGGTCGTTTGCTTCAATATTATTAGTACCTAGGTGAAAAACTACTTCTGACACATTGTGTTTGTTTGCGAGTTTTTTTGTTGTTGCAAAGGCGTCCCCGACCTTAGCACCAGGAATTGTTTTACATGCTACTCGTGATACTAGAGACAGTTTAGTCGGCTGAATAGATCTACACATGGAGTCGCCAACAATCAATACTTGTTTTTGTTGCTTAAAGCGATTTGATTGGGTTTGTTTGTATTCTCTCAACTGCTCGTCGATAGAAGCAGGGTATAACATTTCGTCATCGCTACTTTCCAGCTCGGCAGCTGAAGGGTTGTTGTTGTTCTGAACCGGATGTAATGCTGTGTTGCCAACTACCAGAACTGAGTCAGCACCCTTGTCTCTGCTGCTTTCTAATGTCGGGTTGTCATCTTTGGCGCTGTCGTCATCTGGACGCAGGTCAGCAGCCTTGTCATCATTGGCATCTGAAAACAGATCTTCCTCTTCGGCGTTGTCGACATCTGAAATCAGTTCAGCCGCTTCGGCATCGTTGACATCTGAAGACAGATCAGCAGCGTCATCGCCGATGTCGTCTGAAGACAGATCAGCAGCATCATCGTCGATGTCGTCTGAAGACAGATCAGCAGCCTCATCGTCGATGTCGTCTGAAGAAAGATCAGCAGCCTCATCGTCGATGTCGTCTGAAGAAAGATCAGCAGCCTCATCGTCGATGTCGTTTGAAGACAGATCAGCGGCCATAGTACACAGTGCAACGCATTTTCACCAAGATAGTAGTGAGTGCAACGCACTTTCACCAAAGATAGTACACAGTGTAACGAACTTTTCTTCTCCCATCAATGATGGGCGAAACTATGTTTCATCACGTGATTTACTTTTGACCAATCGTAGAGCAAGATTCTTAGTATGTGGAATATAATTTTGAATATTTACGCCAATAATTACTACACAAAGTTAACCAAGGCCCATTTAGGATAGTATAGCAAGAGCGGCTGTTATTCAGTTCACGGGCCTATTTGGCCTCTCACCAGTCCCCACTCTTTAGCGAAAACATTTGTTCGGAAAACAGTGGATGAAAAGAAGTAGAAAGATATCTGTATAAAAATACATATTACAATTTAAAACAATAATACAAAGTATCTATTAGTGAAGCGCGGATGTAGCTTCTGATCCTCTAATAAAACAATATGAAATCCACATGACATGTAGGGTAAAGTATTATAGAATTACAATTTGTGTGCCCGCCTATATGGCTAACACCCCCCCCCCCCCCCCCCCCCCCCCCCCATCCAGCTAGTTAGCCCACGTTGCGTCATTTTACTATTTTTATTATGACATCCCTTTTGTAATCGCGGAATGCGCAGTACAGGAAACTGTCTAACGTCATGTGTAAGTTGGAAATGCATCAAATCCCACAAAGCTTGACTCGTATTCAGTTTGTAAATTAATAAATTAAATAATTTTCGAATGTACTGATTTCATGTTGATATTGTAACGATTAAGCCAACAGAGTGCGTTTGATCCAATATATCTATTGATAGTTAAGTATAGATTTAGTGCCAAGGAAAGAAATGTGACAAGTGCCATCTGTTGTTGCAATGATGTTGTTGCAACATTATGTTTTCATTGGGAGGAAAACCCAAAGTTTTTCTGGAGCATTCTTTATTCCTATTTATCCACGATCTTATAATGGTACAGATTTTAGTTGTTCCCTTCGAGTTTCTGAAATTCCCGTAGACTTTGTACACCACCCATCCGGTTTCCGTCGTCAAGGGGATAAACATATTTTTATGATTATGAGAAAGGTAATTTGTTTTAGCTGTACATTGTTAAGACATAACACAGTAGCGGGGTATAACTTGTATGGCAGTTACTTATGTGCTTACATTGTGTTCTCGCATATACCTATTTAGTTAATTGGATAATTATTGTTGTCATTGCACTTATAATTAAAGTTAAGTTCGGCTGAAAGCTTGAAACAACAGTAGAGTAAGAAATATGATGAAGAATAAGTAATATTGTGAAGAAAATTATCATATTACTATATTTCTTGACTAATCAACGTCATTCAGGTTTGAATATTATTCAATGTCGTGTTTGAATCCGTGGTAAAGGGTACCACCGTACCAAAATGATATTCTTATAAATAAACGGTAACAATTGAAGTAGTCTATTCCACCCCAAACATCAGAAAATACGTTTCCAGACAAGTGATATAATTGTAGAAAAAAAAGCATCACCATAATACTATAAAACATGATTTCATGGGGGTGCATACGAGGACAAACATTTTGTGTTGGACGAACACATCTACTGTAGCATGTGTACAGTTATTATATTGTCTCCAAACGTACGCGGGAATATAAATGGCGTACTCGCAAACGTTTTGCGCATACGGAACCATGATGCTATAACAGTTCTGTAAGTGGTGGTTATTCATTACAGTGTTTTTTTTTAATTACACAACCTTTTGCAAAGTGTTTGGCATCTATTTTGATATCACAAAACTGTGCCAAAACGTAAAAGTATGTGTTGTTATTAGCCTGGTGGTCACATTTAATTGTCCATTAGGCATGATATAGACGATTTGAGTCTTGTGCCAGCTATGATATTCTACACGTCGTTCAGAAAGATTTGACTAGTGTTTGATTTATAAGCATACATGGCAAGGAGTTAGATACTGAATCTGACAATGCCTTTAGTTTGATTTAGTACAATGATACAGCTATTTATTTCCGGAACGTATACCATGGAACACATACTTATTATGCATATTTCTTATGCTCCATCATGTATAGTTTTCAGTTTTCAGAGTGAAAACTATATAAAAAGTATAACGTGATGGAGCTGTGAAAGGTGTAATAGATTCGTTGACAGACATGCCGCAACAATGTAATATTGAGTAACACTCTCATAAAAACATTCGTTTGGCCTAACACGCAGTCACATACAACGTACATGTATATCAAAGCCTCCATAGGCGCCCTCTACGATATTATAGAAAAGCACTAATTGCCCAGTATATGAAAAAAGACAAACGCGATGCATTTTGTGTTTTGTATGTCATTTAGTGTGTGGCGCCAATTGTCAAGTTGAAATTTCGGATAAAAAAACACACAAAGACATTGACAAAACTATGTTGTTGCCACATGACTTTTTACCGAATATTGTATGCAACAACAGAATACATTTTGTCCAACTCAATGGGAAAATAATTGTGTGTCAAATACTCAGGAACCCAATTATTTTGGATTATCATTTATTTTGTTACATATTGAAGGGACAGCCCCTTTTTTGCAAGCCAATTTTTAAAAGTTGCGAGGTTATTGTCTTATATGAAAGAATATGTCATTTAATAGCATGCCTGAAAAAATAAGAGCTTGAAATCTCTTTTTCGTGGAGTTATAGACCTAAAACTAATAAACCATCGTCCAACGGTTAAGTGTGCATTATACGTGTATTCACCCAGTAAGAAAGTTCGTACACGGATTCCACGCTGAGAGGATATACAATTATATTACCTGAAATAGCATCATAATAGGATTGTCAAAAAAATCCCAGCATCTTCTGTTTTTTTTTATTATTGTTTTTATTTATTTATTTGTTTTGGACCTAACCTTTTTGGAAACAAACTGTGTTGGACCTAACCTCTTTTGAAGAAAAAAAAAAATTTTTCTTTGTACATTTTAACAACTTTCCAGTATGAATTTGAGTTTTTTGTTAGCTTTACCGGATAGAGCTGCTCAAAATCTATAGATTAAGCTTAAGAGATGAATTTTGATGGAAAATGGACCTAACCTCTTTTGAAAACGAGCTCTTTTTGTCAACAGAGTGCCTTCCTTGGCTTGAATGGGGGTGAGGGGGTCATGCATTCAAGCCACGTTCTAATCTTCAAACAAAAGGAAGGCACACTGTTGACAAAATCAGTGCATTTTGCAACATTTCATTTTTTACTTTGCCCTACATTCGGATGTAATGCACATTCCATGATAAAATATCCATAGCAAATGTTATATCAATGTAAAGAAGAGGATTCACGCTTTCCAATGATACCACATTTATGAATGGTAATAACGTAATAGGCATTCAAGCCACATTTTAATCTTCAAACAAAAGGAAGGCCCTTTGTTGACAGAATCAGTGCATTTTGCAAAATTTCACTTTTGACTTTGCCCTACATTTGGATGCAATGCACATTCCATGATGAAATACTCATAGCAAATGTTATATCAATGTAAAGGGAAGAATTCACGCTTTCCAATGATACCAAATTTATCAATGGTAATAACCTTATAGAAAAGTTATTAATGCGCAAACCTCGATTGCGGAACTTTTTGTGCGAAGTATAATTAGGCTAAACAAATGAATTTTGATGGAAAATGGACCTAACCTCTTTTGGAAATGAGCTCTTCATATAGTATGATGGAGGGGCGCATTCGTTTTTCATTCGTAGAATCCAAATTACAGGGCTGTTCGATCTGATTGTTTGTATGTGTGTTACATTCATCCCCATCCGTCAACTGGAAACTGTTCAGACGTTTTGTAAAAGAGGACATGTCCCTTTAACAGGAAAAAACTTATTTTGTTATATTGTGTAACATAATTTATTTGGTTACATAATTATGTCACAAAATGATTTAACAACTATTTATAAAATTATGTATGCAACAAAATAACTGACATAATAATTGTGTTTCTTTCATTTTCCTAAAAAATATATTCTGTTACAAAATGAATTTGACAAAATTATATTTTTTACTAAATAACTCTCACAAAATAGTTATGTTTCACAATAGCTTGACAAAACAATTTTGTCACTAAATTCATTTTACAAATTGATATACTACAAAAGGAGTAAAACAAAATAATCTTGTTACGAGAAAAGGAGTTTTGTTACAAAATATTGTTCACAAAACCACTCCTTGGCGTAATAAACGTGCACATAATATTATGTATCGAGACAGGTCATTTGCCAATTGTGTATTCCTCAATTCACGTATTTCATCAAATGAAATGAGGTATGGACGGGCAGTGCATTAACCCTAAAAAGGCCGGGGGGGGGGGGGGGCCATAATGGCCCCCGCCCCCCTCCGCGATTTTTTTTTATTGCTCCAAAACGCGGTAAGATGACGCGCCGCTGCTTGGTGACTTTTTTCTTTTGGGTCTTGCGCATATTTTAAAACAAACATTTTGAAAATCGGACCTACCGTTACGAAGTCACGTGACCTTTTGTCTATGCATGTCAGCCCGAAAATTGCTCAATTCGTGATTTGTGTACAAAACATATGGAAATATCAGTTTTCGTAAAAGGAGGTATATCATTGGTTATTTGGTCTTGTTTACATTTTATATGTTTGTTTTAGGGTTCAAAATAGAATTATAGTTAGAAATAAAAAACAAAAACAATAAAATACATAAGTTTAAAAAACAAAGAAATTATACAAACAATAGAAAACATAAGGAAGAACCTGGCTCTTCCAAATTTTGTTGTCGTATTATTATTCCAAATGCTCTAAAGAATATATGTAGTGAAAACCAGAGTTTAATTATAAAGAATATATGATTTATGGGTAAAAATATGAATTGTATGACCTTATTTGCATAAATTACCATAAATATGCAAATTAATGAATTTTTCAAAAAATTTAAATTACCATTGTATTCTATACACTTCACTTATCATGCGTGCAATTTTGCACGGCAATCGGCCTCTTCGCGGCCGAGATCTTAGGGGGAGGGGGCATAATGCTCCCCCCCCAGCCTGCTGAAGACCTCAAATAGCCCGGCCTTTTTAGGGTTAAAAACGGGTTCAACAAAAACCGTAATTTTGAAGTAAGTACATGCCTTGGTAATAACAACGCAATGAGTCTGAAACACACGAATTGATCACTGGCACCTCTCACTATCTCCTTAATCTTTCAACATCTCACCCCAGGCCTACAAATCAAACATTAGAAAGGTCCCGATTCATATTGTGAAACCGGCCGCTTTTTACTTTCAATATTATCATGGTATGGCCAATGTTAGCGGCGTGCTGGCGGCGTGCTGGCGGCGTGCATTGAACTTTCAACCAATATTTTTTGCATTTCACGATTCTGTACTAAGGTTTTAATTTGAACACACATGCCCGTTTTCATATACTATTTCAACAATATTGATGAATCAGTTTGGCTTAGGAAGATAACTTGTGTAACCTTCTTAAAGGGAGTTAGTAACATTGTCCAAATCCTCAAAATAAAATTTTTATTCTAGCGGTTCCCTTATACCTTGTTGAATCCGTATTAACAATAAAATCATGGGACAGGTTTCGGTTTTTCAAATTTCCGGAAGAACCGCATGACTGCTCTCCCTTTGATAAGGAAGACAATGTGAGCCATACCGTATGGGGTACTTGATTATGCAACATTGTCTTCTTTATCAAAGGGAGAGCAGTCATGCGTTTCTTTTTCTATGGAGGCCTTGGGGCGAGAATGTCCCAGTGTTCAGAGGATCGCTGTAGACGAAAAAGTAGCAAATTTAGGAAACGACGTTGCCTCAGAAAAATGGCCCTAGGATCCAAACGCCTTACCCAAAATCAATGCTTATGGTATCATTTTGTTGGAAAAAGAATGTTCTACCCAATAAAACAAAAAAACAATGACATTTGGTCGATGATGTTGATACAATTAACGATCCTAGGTGTTGCATTCTGAGACACCCTTTCTGAGACACCCTGTATAGTATACACCGTGTCCCAGAAAAAACGAAACCGGGTTTCATGGCAGAAATTTTCTGTCATAATGAATAATTTAATTGATGATATATAAATGCCTGGAAAGCTCTGTGTCTCTTCTTTCATTTGATGTGCAACTTATGGCACATACTTCACGCATGACTGAATTAGAACAATGGAAAGTGGTGTTACCAATATTCAATTTGCACGCATAAATTTGAAGTTTGTGTGAGTTTTAAGAGTTGTAAACGTACTTATTTTTAAAAAGGACAAACACCACATAAAAGTTCATATTTTTATCTTTTACATGACACCTCATGTTAAAAAAAAAAAATGATTTATGCCAGAGAAAGAGTACAATGAAAACATGCCTGATTTCTGCCCGAATGAGTAAAAGTTGAGTAAGAAGTCGCTCAGCTTTCCTGACTAGCAGCTGGCAATGGACTTTGATGCATGAGTGAATTTACACAAACATGGGGATCAGGAAACAGACTATATCAGGAAAGTTACTCATTTGGGCTGGAATCAAGCATGTTTTCATTGTATTCGTTCTCTGGCATATATAATTTATTTTTTAATCATGAGGTGTCATATAAAAGATAAAATTATGAATTTTCATGCGGTGTCTGTCCTTTTTCAAAATAAGTACGTTTACTACTCTTAAAACTCTCCCCAAAACATCACCCAAACTTGCAATTTCTGCGCGCAAATTGAATTTTGGTAACACCAATTTCTATCGTTCCAATTCAGTCATGCGTGAATTATGTGCCATCAGTTGTATATGAAATAAAAGAAGTGACACATAGCTTTTCAGACATATATATATCATCAAGGAAATTATTCATTATAACATAACATTTCTGCCATGAAACCCGGTTTCGTTTTTTCTGGGACACGGTGTACAAACACAATCGAACTTACACACACAGACACACACCAGAAATACACTTACATCGTCCGCCTCTCGTCCGTGCATGTCTATAGATACTTGGGGGAGGGGGTATGCCCACGTGGAGACATTTTGGAAATTGGTGTTTAAAATACCACTGTATAAGTATGGTCATAATTGTTGCAGTTATATATCAATATTATGCATTTTGTAAGATTTTTAGAAGATTTAACTTCTAAAAAAAAGTGGGGATTGTTTGTCTTGTACAGGCCACCCCCGAATCAAAATGTGGGGGATATATCCCCCACCCCCCGGGGGGGGGGGGGGAGGAATCAGATAATTGTCGGACGGCGTGTGCGGCTGAGACCTTTGAACCCATAGGATTTCGAACTTCCAATATTTCATTTTTAGCTGTAATATAAAATAATGGCCAATCAGTTTATACTTAGAGGGCGCGAAGCCACCTAATTTGTTTTGCTGTTTTGAACCATCGTAAGCGATTTTTCACTTTTTTTCACTTACGTCCACGAGCCGCGAAGCGGGGATTTTTAGACCTCCGTTAGTGATTTTGTTTCACCTTTTTCACTTTTGTCGACGAGCCGCGATGCGGCTAATTTTGTTGCTATTTTGAACCCCCGTAAGCGATTTTTTGTTCTCACTTTTGTCGACGATTTTTGCTATTTTAAACCCCCGTAAATGATTTTGTTTCACCTTTTTTCACTTTCGTCAACGAGCCATGAAGCGGCGACTTTTTTTTGCTATTTTAAACCCCCGTAAGCGAATTTTGTATGTTAATGATTGAAAATGAGCAGGGGCGTCGATCCTGGGGGGGGGGGGGGGGGGGGCAGGGGGGGGGCGGTCGCCCCCCCCCCCCCCAATGAAAATATTGGGGGGGGGGCGAACATGTCATTTCGCCCCCCCCCCCCCAATAATTCCGAAAATAAGGAAGAAAAAAATCAAGTGATATAATGCCAAAGAGGGGAAAGACACATTTATCAATTATTAATCTTCAAAATAGCCGTTTTCTAGTTTGAAAAGGACTGTAAATCTCTTTTTTGCCGCGCGCTTCGCGCGCATACAGTTTCTCATATTGCAAGTTTCATTTGGGTTGCGGGAACTCATATGTGTTGGGCAGTGTAATTTCTCAAACGCACACCTCAAACGAAGTTAATTAAACCCTCATCTATAGCTAGCCCACCGTCACAGAAAATAAAATAATCTGAAATATATCTTTCAGTCAATTCGGTCCATATGCGCTGAACGCAAATCATATTGGAATATAATCACGTCCCCCCACATTTGAAAGTGGTGAAGATTGTCCCCCTCCCTTTGTTATTATGTATGTTTGGTTCCATACTTATATACTTCATATTACGTGAAATTTCTGTCTCAGGTGTGCACCAAATCGCACAATTTCACGCCCAAAAATACAAAAGCTCCCTACTGTGGGAGGGGGACACCCCCTCCCACACCCTCCCCCGCTCGGTCGCTTCGCTACCTCGCAATGTCTCCCCTACACTTTTGAGAAATTGTTGACGCCCTTGCTTAGTTTTATGGGAGCCCAATGCCCTAGACTATATCGATGGCTCTATAGTATTCATGATCAAGTGGATCCATCTCATGCAAGGCTCAGTCTTTTCCTCGCTATGCCCTTTAAAAATACGTTATGAGTAGGTTCACTATTTTATACAATTTTAACACCCATGCTAGGAGCAAATGTCTGAAATCTAAAAGTTTCCGGGGGCTTCGCCCCCTGGACCCCCATTATTGTCCCCAAATGTGGGTGCCCCCCAAAGTTAGGTCTTCGAGCCATCAAGACACTTTCAATGAGCGCATAATAAAACTTCCGGGCATGCCAATGTGGGGCTTTTAGCTCTCTCAGTGGTCACGCTGGAAAAATGTTCAAATTTCGCCCCCCCAATCTCAAAAACGGATCGACACCCCTGGTATATACAGCACAATACGGAGCCAGCTAGAGCCAGCACTATTATCCCTGCTCACCAGGCCACAACGCCATTGTCCCTCGCCGAATGGAATATGAAAACATGTCAACATATGCAAATAACAGAGGAAACAAGATGTGACTTGGAGAGATAAAATATTTTTTCCTATCAAAATTCAGATTTTTGTATAAATCTATGGAGATCAAACTTTCAGAATAATATACTAGGTTTATTGGTGGGTTTGGAGGAACCTTTTTACTTGCGTAATCAGAAGTGAATATTTATCTGGAGCGGAAGTGCTTATTTTCGAATTTAAAGCTGGAGTTTGATGCAATTGTATTTCACTTCAGTTATTTACTTCAGCTAATAGCTGTTGTTTTCTAGGTACGAACAAAATAAAGAATCGCATTTACATGTACTACATTTATACTTAGTATAACAACACAATACAAAGGAAACAAACACAATCACACAATAACTAGTACAAGTACATAGTTCAAAACACGAGGGGAAAATTAAAACTATTTACAAATTAACAAAGTTACACACGATAAAACATGTTTTATATATATATATGTTTTTTTTTACACCAAACGATATATTTTGTTTAACACCAATGTGTAAAATGTCGCACTTTCTTGCACCGCGGTAAACTAAAGGGGTAGTTAAGTATTGATATAGATGGCGCTGCACGAAAAAAAAATACAATACTTGTTTTGTGAGGTAATACAACACTGACTGTCACTTTTTATGATCGTACAAATTTAATGACAGAATAAACTTTATCTAATAAGAATCGGTTCAGAAACACTTGAAATAACAATAAATGTATGCGTTCGGAATACATCTGGGGCCCCAGATTTATTCGATAATATTTCAAAATATATAAAACGCCGAGACTTTTTTACAATAATTTTCATTCGTTGTGATAATATATATATTTAAACATTATTTTAACAACCCATGCCATGCACGTGTTTTTATTTTAAAAGGGTAAAACCAATCAGTTTATCGATAGCACTCTCTTGAGGCTTTTTAAATAATTGCAGGTTTTTAACCTAATTTTGTGTATTAATTGTGTGTACTGTTTGAGCATTATTATTTTGTATAGTTTGCAATGTTGAGGTGCTTGTTTAGGTTACTCCAATTCACTTTGACCAAAACTAGAGTATCCCTTTATGTAACCAGTCTTAAAATTGTCTTTAGTTTTAAAAATCTGTAACTAAAAAATTATGTTTCATAATACATATTTATTTTGTTTAAAATTGTAGATAAGAAATGGAATAATTGCTCATCTTCTTTCATAAACATCATCATCAACTTCACGTGTTGTGGTCTTCACGAGAGCACGCCATGCAATCTATCTTCTGCCATTTGTATTGCTGCACCTTTTATTCTTTATCCAGACACTCTCTTGGTATCTTCAGTCCAAAATACTGGTAGACGACCTCTAGTCCGCCTTTTTTTCCCAATTGCTTCTTGCAATATTTGCTTTTCAACACCTTCGGTTCCCCTAAGGATGTGCCCTAGATACATCCCAAATTTACATTTCCCTTCCAAACTGTTTAAATATAAATTCCCTTGTTTATGCATGAGCATTCATTATGTCAGCTTCTTTGTGTTGTGTCTACTACAATAACTTATGCTATTTATACACGTATCGTTTTATTTTTGTCCGTGTCAGATTCATCAAACAACGTTTAATATTTCGTCTTGTTGATAGTTAAGGTACTTGGTGTAGGGGTAAAATAGTTCAGTTAAATTAAGAAATAAAATAAAACAACAACACAATTAAAAACAATTACAAAACAAAGAAGTAAATAGGAGCATACCAAAACAATATAACAATATAATCTGGCTCTTCTAAATTATTATAATTTTTACTTTTTGTTTAATAAAATGATAACATCAATTGATGGGCTAGGTCTACAACAACATCAGTAACATTGTAATGGTTTATTTCTTTGAGTTAGATAGATAAATATTTCTGTCGTGACTTTTTAAAGTTAAAATTGCCATAATTATTAATGGTCTAGAATTATATTAAAGGGTACCACCACCCCAAAATAATAATCTTATTATAGAAAGGTAACATCTTTAGTATTCCATTCCTTCAATAAGTTCACAAAAATATGTTTTAAGAAAAAAATATATAATTGGAAAACGCATCACCATTCTCAGCCATGCGGTTATGCGGTCTAAATGCGCAGACTATTATGCGAGCAGAGCCAGCGGGGCTCTGTGCAGAGCGAACGAATCATCCGGGATTCTATTGACGAACGCGTGAATTGCATTGGCGCACTCGCAAATACCTGGCCCGTGTGGAACCAGGAGATAGCCGTGGTTCCGTAAGTGGTGGAAATTAATTGCTTTGTTTATGAATTACACAACCCTTTGCAAAATGTTGGGTATCTATTTGATATCACAAAACGGTAACAAAGCATATAATAATGTGTTGTCCTTTGCCTGGTGGTCCCCTTTAATGCAATACTAATGTTTTCAGAACGCACATCATATAGTGTACTATGTTTCCCCTATCAAAACGCAAGAAATATCTAATAGCGTGGTATAATGCACCGTGGGATTCAGATTCAGAATATTGACTATTTCTCGTTGGTGTTTTTTTTGGAACTGTTAACCCAGCTGATTCTAGATTCTATCATGTCACATAGAGTTCATACACAGCACACGAAAACCTCTTAGACAAAGGATAACTATATATAGCACACTGTGGTAACAGCTGGTGCGGCTAGAGCTAGTGTCGCCAGTGTCGCTCGATAAATGTAGAATGTATATTTTACAATCGACCACGTTTATTGTTAGATATTTTAACCCCCTCATCTTCATATTGTTTTGGCTGTTTATAACTTATAACTGAACTGAACTATAAATGCATTAATTACATTTATGTGAATGTAACGTGCTGTGACTGAATGCTTATTTGTGTGTAATGTTTTAATGTTGTTATTTTTTAATTGATTACTGCCACCATTTTATCATCACACTTTGATTTAAATTTGGATGTGCACAATTATAATATAGGTTTTCCCGCTCAATTTTGCACTTTTTTCAATCGAATTCATTTACGGTCATTCAAAAGCACGCGTTGCCGCGTAATCGTTGGTATCGGTTTTTCAAATTCCGAATAAGTGCAAGCGAATTCATGCATACGCATTTTATTTCGTGAATAGACACGGACATTCATGTATGGGCACTCGAATTCATTTACGGAAAAGCGAGTTCACGTTTGTGCAGCCAAGTGTCAACTGTGTGCAAACGATTTAGCACGCATACGTCATGCATGGCTAATGAGCATGCTTGGAGCAATCGATTTCATTTCGGGTTAATCAATTTAGCACTTTTTTCATTCGATTTAGTTAATGCATAGTGTGTTCAAATGTGTGTTTGAAAACTTACACCCACAAAATATATTACATACACACACATGCACGCACACACACGCACACACACACACACACACACACGCACACACACACACGCACACACACACACACACACACACACACACACACACACACACACACACACACACACACATTCCCACATGCATACTGATTCACACACCCATGCGCAGCACTCACAAACAAACATACGTTAAACAGACAAGCTTAAAGTCATACATGTAAAGTGTCCAAATCCACGAAAATTACTTGGAGCTTCATCGTTTCTCTTCTACCGTGTTGTTTAGCTTATGGTAAGAGAAGAATAAAATAGGGTTTGATTTTTTCAAATGTCCCTTTAGTATGAAGATAATTATCATTGAAAATCATTATTTCTAAAGCGTTAATCAACGCAATTGAAAAAAAGTACAATTGTCTCAGCATAGAACGTCCGCATGCAGCACCCGTGAGAACATTGCGGAGATTGAACTTTGAGCCGAGCGAGTTCAAATTCTATGTACTACGTGTGTAAAAATACACGGATGCGAATATCTCAAACGGATCATTCATTACTACGACAAAAGTATGGCAGACCATCAGTATTCGGTGATAAAATATGAACTCAATATTCGTTTTTTTCACAAGGTAAACAGTGTTCGTTTTCTTTCAAACTTTCACAAATCTTTCAATTGTATTTTACAATGATATTGATGTAGGATTGAAGTCTCAAATGTCATTTTGTGCAATATCTGACACTTTACATGCATCACTTTAAGAGAGTTGTCAGCCTTTATTATGACATGTGTTGGGAGTGTCGGGCTAATGGTGTGTATAATTTATGAGCTGACGTATTGACATGGACACATTTGTTGGGAAATATTTGCAATTTATCGTGTGTTATGAACATTAACCTTGAAAGTTGTTTATTAGATGCTTCAATATCTATATATATATATGTTTTCTGATGACATTTATATTATATAATCCATTCTATGACTTCATTCTATGACTTCATGAGAGAAACTGTGTTCTTGCAGGAAGGATAGCTTCAAAAACTTATTTTACACTGAATCACATAGGCCAGCAATTTTTCTACAAACTGTGGGACATTCTTATAGTAATAATGTAGAACATTAACCTTAAATGTTGTTTATTCGATGCTTTAAGATCTTTTTATGTTTTCTGATTAAATTTATATAATTCATTATATAACTTCATGAAAGAAACTGATTTTTAAGCTTACGTGGATTTATTGCAGTAGAACTGAACATGTATACATGTAGCTTTACACTGAATCACGTAGATCAGCAATTTAGCTGCAAACTGGGGACCGTCCTTTTAAGTTGTTTATTAGATACTTCAAGATCTATTTATATATTTTCTGATTAAATTTATATAACCCATTCTATGACTTCATGAACGAAACGGTATTAGGCAACAGGAATTTCCTGCGATAGAACTTCATAAAAACAAAATAGCCTATATAAAGCTTTATCCACACTGAATCATGTAGGGAATAAAGTACAGTGGCCATTTTTATGCCTCCGCCAACGAAGTGGCCGGAGGCATTATGTTTTTGGATTGTCCGTCCGTCCGTACGTCCGTCCGTCCGTACGTCCGTCCCGTTTTCGTTCTCGCGATATCTCAAGAACGGCTTGGTACGATCAGTCACGTCACGTTCACGTCACGTCACGTGAAGGTTCTGTACCTTTTGTGAAACAGGTCACCCAAATCTACGAAGTGTTGGGTTACGTGACCCAACAGTTTGTAGATATACTATATGCAATTCATGAAAGCTCACGTAAATTGGCGCTTGCGTAAAACAAATTAATGTAAATTGTCGTTGAGAAGAGACTAATTCTCGGTAAATTTAATCGTGAACGAACCCGTCCTACCTATACTGTAAATACCAATTATAGGCGTACACAGGCCTGGGGGCAGGGGGATGGACACCCCCTACCCCCATCCCCACCCCCTTACATAATTCAAGAAATGTCTTGGTCTCGGCCTCGAAATTTGTGACCGGTCCTGGTCTCGTCCTCGGCTGCGGTCATTTTCTACGGACACCCCCTACCCACACTCCCCCCGCTTACTTCAATTTGTCTGACGAAATATCCCCCCCCCCCCCCTACACCCACCCCTTGAAAAAATCCTGGGTACGCCACTGCCTACAAGTAGCTAGTTCGAATATCAAATACATTAATTGATTTATTTAATATTGATTGGTTGGTGTGATTGTTTCATAATGATTGACTGATTAATTGATTGACTCGATTCAATAACCATAAATAAACACTATTAATCAAATCATTGTTTTATTACTTTTAAACTCATTGATCACTGCAACTCACTCACTCACTCACTCACTCACTCACTCACTTTCACAGGCATGCACATACAACGCCGTTAAGGGCCAGTACGCTCAGACGTCGAGCACGGGAACTTCGGGCGTATGCGAACTGAATTGTCCGCTGCGTGTAGCAATTCAGCTGGAAATCAACATTTGCCAAAATCCACGCACGACACGTCTTTAGAAATACTCCAATAACAAGACAAATAATGCAAGTGGTATGGTTGTACATTACCTAAATGACAGAACTGCATATTATCGTCTCAGATTACTCTGAATTATGCACGTACATATTATTAACATAATGATTGAAAATATTTGATAAGGGGGTATCGGCATTTTCGTCGACATTTTTACATCTCTTTGTGCGTGTGTGTCTAGTCTTAGTAACAAGCGTTTGCAATTTAAAAAATCTTGATTAAACGCTCACGTCACGATATGGTTAACGCGACACTTCGAGTTTTACCGGCATGGAAAACGACAAATTGTTGGGTCACTTTACCCTACACTTCGTAGATTTGGGTGACCTGTTTCACAAAAGGTACAGAACCGTTCACGTGACGTTAACGTGAACGTGACGTGACTGTTCGTACCAAGCCTCAAGAACCGGTTGACGTATCAATTTCAAACTTGGTATGAGTGTACATATTGGGGTAACAATGATCTGATACGATTTTAGTGGTCATGAGGTCAAAGGTCAAGGTCACAGGACTCATTATATATGCAAAAAATGCCTCGTTCTTGCGATATCTCAAGAACCGGTTGATGGATCAATTTCAAACTTAGTATGAGTGTACATATTGGGGTGACAATGATCTGATTATATTTTAGGGTTCATGAGGTCAAAGGTCAAGGTCACACTTCTACTTCTACTTCTACTTGGGTACTCGACAGGGTCCATCAGTCAGGACGTAGAGTAGAGAGGAACCGGTGAGGTGTCCCATTAATTGCCGATTGAGGCAACTGCTCCCGCAAAGGCTCCCAATGATGTAGAAGCCAAGATATTATTGGGGAGCGCATTCCATGCTGTGACAGTTCGTGGGAAGTAGGAGTTCTGGTAAAGCTGAGTTCGAGAAGGTATATGCTTGAGCTTATTTGGGTGGTATTGTCCGGTGATGCTTGGGGCCATTGGTGCGAGTAGTTGGTCCGGTGTAATTGCTACCATGCCATTCTGAATTTTGTAGTGGAGGCTAAGGCAGGAGATGTGTCTGCGTCTTTCCAGTGTAGTCCATTGAAGTTGTTGAATCATAGCAGACACACTCTCAGAATGGCGGAATTGTTGAAGAACGAATCTTGCTGCTCGTCTCTGTACAGCTTCAATCTTTGAGATGCTCTTCTTTGTAGATGGATTCCAGACTGTTGCACAATATTCCAAGCGAGGTCTGACTAGGGAGAAGAAGGCTTGTTGTCGGATCTTCTGGGAAGAGCGTCGTAGATTCCTATTGATAAGCCCGAGCATTTGGTTGGATTTTGATGCAATTCCATCAATGTGTTTTTGCCAGGATAGGTTGTGAGAAAAGGTAAGACCCAGGTATTTGTAGTTTTTAACTGCTGTAAGTTGAGTATTGCCCAGTAGGTAATTGCCTTTAATGTTGTTTCGGCGGAGTGAGAACCGTAGAAGATGACATTTCTCTGTGTTGAATTTCATCTGCCAGGTAAGAGACCATTGATGGAGGCGGTCAAGGTCCCGTTGAAGCGCATGGTGGTCCGAGATGTCATGAATAGGATTGTATATGAGACAGTCATCTGCAAACAGCCTTAGCTTGGACGTGATACCATGGGAGATGTCATTTATGAATGTGATGAACACAAGGGGGCCCAGTACTGTTCCTTGGGGAACACCAGATGACACATGGATCGTATCAGATGCTTGTCCATCTACAACCACACGCTGGGATCGGTCTGTGAGGAATGATCTGATCCATTGCTGTAGTTCGCCTCGGATGCCGTAATAATAATAATAATACACAACATTTATTAGGCGCTTAATACGGATGTTTCTAAGCGCATTATTATTACCCTTGGTCATCAGGTACAGGTCAAACCCGCACAATTATCTTGCGCACCGTCTCAACTCCCTGGGGAGCATACTAGCCCAGCTACCCATCGGGTGCTGAAGGCTAATTAACACCTGACCAAGTACCCATTTATACTCCTGGGTAGAGAGCAGCAATTGTGGATTAATTGTCTTGCTGAAGGACAAACGGAGTGGGCAGGGTTCGAACTCGGGATCTCGAGATCAGAAAGCGCGCGCTCTACCGATCTTGCCACACCACGTCTGAGTTTGAGTAAGAGGCGCTCATGGGGGACACGGTCGAAAGCTTTCGAAAAATCCAGAGCAATCGCATCAACCTGGTCTTTTTGGTCCAGTGAACATGCCAGATCTTCGGCTGTCATAATTAACTGGGTCTCACATGAGCGGCCTGCTCGGAAACCATGTTGAGAGTCGTGTAGTACGTTGTTGGTATCGTAGTGGTGCATTATCTGACTGAAGATGATATGTTCCATCAATTTACTGCATATCGATGTTACGAAAACAGGACGATAGTTTGAAGGAGTGCTTTTGTCTCCCTTTTTAAAAATTGGTGTTATGTTCGCCAGGCGCCAGTCTGATGGTACCTGTCCAGTGTTCAGTGACTGCTGGAAGATGAAACACAAAACTGGTGCTAGATCCTTGGCGAAACTCTTCAGAAATTGGCCTGGGATTCCATCTGGACCAGTAGCTTTATCAGTCTTGATGGCCTCTAAAAGTTTCTGGACTCCATTTGGTGTAATAGAAATGTTCTCCACCGTAGGGACGTTGGATTCTCCAAGATTGGGAAGAACTGTTGTATCTTCAGCTGTAAACACCGACTGGAATTGTTGACTAAATACATTCGCCTTTCTTGTGGCGTCAAAGACAACTTTATCATCAAGCTTGAGTGGAGAAATGCCCGCTGGATCTTGCTTTTTTGACCTTATGAACTTCCAGAAGGCTTTGTCGGCTGTGTCTGAACCAGTAAACATGTTACTTTGGTAAGACCAGTAGTTTTTTCTTATTTCCTTTCGCAGTGACTTTTGATAGTCTCGGAATGGTCCCCAATCTCCCGATTGCTTGGCCTTATTGTAGAGTTTCTGTTTCATTTTAATCTTCTTCCTTATCTGATTGGTAATCCATGGACTTGAGTTATTGGGTTTTGACATCTTTGATGGAATATGATTTTCCATGAAGAATGTGATCTTACATTTGAAGATGTTCCAGTTTTCCTGTACTGATCTAGAACCGGGATTGCTGCTAAGAAAGTCCTGCTGCCATGTATCGATTGCAGACTGCAGATTGGGGATATTAGCTTTACTGAAGAGGTAGATTTTCCTTGACATCTTCTTTGTCTGCTTTGGCGTAGAGTTGAGCAGGAAAGTAACTGCATCATGGTCGCTAATGCCTGCTGTGACTTCACAGTCAGATTTCAATCTCACTTGGTTCCTGAATGTTTCGAGAGCCAATGTAGCCATCAAAGTTTGGGGTCATATGGTCAAAGTCACAGAACTTGAAATATATCAGGAACAAAATGAATTCAGGATATTAAGATCGCGTGATAACGGAGGCATAAGTTTCGACTGTGCGCAGTCGAAGATCCATCTAGTTTTTTTCACCTACATGTTGCTTAGTTCCTTGCTATGACTATCTCAGATAATATCTATGGTTACGTTTGTAACAAGAGATTATTTGGGTTGCCAATTAGGGTTACCTTAATAGGTCATAAATGCTTAAATCCAGAATACTGTAGTAAGTGAAAGGATTGTTGTTCATTTAGCCCCATTATCTAACATAGACTTACATTTTGAAACTAAGCTAGAGAGATTTTATGAATAATTGTGGGCCCTGATTCACAGGCCAGCAATTTTGCTGCAAATTGCAAAACATTAAATAATGAAATTGTATCTATAGTCAACCAGAAGGTCTTACATAATGCACACACATATATGTATAGGTGGGACAACACTATGGTAATTAGGTACCCCCCTAATTTCCCCTTCTAACTTTCAATTGATGGACCAATTACTCTAATAATTGCCTCTTGCAGAATGCACACACATAATTGAATAGCTGGGACAGTACTATGGTCATGAGGTATCCCCCCTCCCCTACTTTCCCCCTTCTAACTTTCAATTGATGGACCCATATTACTCTAATAATTGCTTCCCCATTGCAAACAATTACCTAATTAGATAGTTCCCATTAACTTTTAATTCCAGCTCTTGGGATTTGCATGTAATTTCTCAAACAATACATGTACATCAATGAATAATAAAGCCCCACTTTTCCAAAGGAGACAATGGACAATTTTGTTAATGATATTATGATATTGTTGTTAGTAGACTTCTAAATGAGTACCTGTTGATACGATCGGGGGGAAAAGTTTTTAAAAGTAGACTGAATACTCGGGTATGTAATTGCATTATTTATTTATAAAACCGTCACAGAGAAAATGGATACATTGCATATTTACAAAGCATTATGAATTCTATTGTGTGGGATATATTGTTGAGTACATACTTATTACGTTTAGTTGTTGACCCGTACTTTAACGATACAAAACACTCCAGAGTTAATGAAAGCTATAACATTTAAATGTATTAGCTGTATACATTTTCAATGGCAATAAAAGTTAGCTCACTGAAAGATGCATGCCATGGTTCTATCCAAATTCATATGACATTACATATCAACAATTATAAGTCTTATTTATACATATCTTCTTACATATCAATGAGAGCATTCGTATAAAAGTTCGTCTGTATTGGTAATTTATAAGATATCCATTTTAAACTTTTGATCGCAATACAATTGTTTACCTCCGAAGTCGGGTCACAACGCTGTAGATGACAGGCAAAAATTTCATAGGTAATTATTTGTATTGTGATCAAAAATTTTAAATGGATATCTTATCAATGAGAGCACTTACTTCAGTCTAACTTGTCTTATAGTGGCCATTCCGTCATCTGGCAAAGAGGCGTATCTCGAAAATAGGCCATATTTTTTTTATTGCCTACTTAGGGTTTTTGAGGTCAAAATTTTCATTGGGCCAAATTTCAGAAGAGCTCGAGTTATAGTTTCTGAGATATCGGGGGCCCTCTGTACCCGATTGCATAACTATCGTCGTATTCTGTACGGCAAAAGGGCGTATCTATACATACGCCCCTGTCTGTGGAAATCTTGTTGGTTTCTGCTCGGTATCCGTCTGTCAAAAGGATGTATGTTGACATACGCCTTTGGCAAACAAAAAACGTCGGAAAATTTGCGATATATTTTAGTTAAAAGGATGTAAGTATAGATACGCCCTCGTGTAATTTTCAACGATGGTGCAGGAAATGATACCGCATGGCGGATGATTAAATGCCGGATCGGATCGGATGCATGCGACGCGTACGTCTGAAAAATCACCGGATCCAATATACTTTGTGCATTTCAACAAACGGCGCACAAAACACCATGACCCTGGACCATGACGCCTCCAAATTACACTGAAAATCTGGCCAGCTGATCGAACATAAGGTTTGTATAAATACTCTGACTTTTACTTTTATTGTATTTTACGATGGCCAATGTACCGATGTTCTTTTATGACAAACTTGTTCTTCTCTACACATTTCTCATGCACTGCTGCACTGCACGCTACAAGTAGGCGTAGTTGCCAGGGAACTTGGCCGGGCCCGGCCCGGGGGAGAAGCCAGCCAGAAAAGGGACAGGCCTAGCCCTAGGGCTGACTTTGAAATTAGATTTGCCCACACATAGGTACATTACAGTAGCATTGTGTGGAGATCAACCTCTTTCGCCTGCTGCACTATCCAAAACATAAACAATTTTTGTCGGCCGATTTCTCCCTAAATTTACCAGCAAATGCAAAAAAAAATTTGCTTATGTGATCCCTAAGTCATATACTTTGATAATAATTACCGACTTTGTTGTTTTGAAGATTGCAAAATGTAGAAAAAAACCGATTATTTCCCGTCTGTTTTCATTACCGATGCATCCTAACACACAACGTTCAACTGATGAACGGTACAGTGTATGAATAGGCAGTATGGTAATCTCCCGTGTATTACCATATATTGCGTGTAAATGGTCCACCTAAGTGGACCATATACTTTGTAGATGGGCTATTCCACGGAGGTATGGCCAAAATGATGAAATTTCAAATGTGTCTTTGCAAATTTTTGTTATTGTTACTTCAAAATATATAACCTGAAGTGTCAAAATCCAAAATATTGTGGTGTTTTGATAATTTAAAGGAAAATAGCGCCACTTTTGTTGCTCAAATTGGTTGTACATCAAATTTCTGAAAATATTATTGCCAAATAATCAAGGGCATGTTATCAACTTATTTCCAAAGGAAACTTATTAATTCTGACTTTATTTGTTTGACTTTGTGTCTAACTCTCTGAATGATAGTGATTTGTGGGCTTATAAGATGATTTTTTTTTTCGAAAATATTTTCCAGTACACAGGACATGTGGAATGTAACGTGAGTGACGAAAAAAGTACAATTTTCTCTCTATTTCTTTTGTTAAATGAGAGTGAATATGGCCAAACCAAATTTTCCTCCTACTACCAGGCCTAGATATCCTCCAAAAATTATAAGGTTTGTATTGACTGGGAACATCACGTATTATCAGCGTGAAAACTGTAACGTGAGTGACGATGTAACGTGAGTGACAATATTTCAAGTGCAAATTAGTAATGCTCGTTATGAAAAGTACAATTTTTTGATAAATAATCACACCCAAAAGTAGTGAATTCCTCTAAAGATCCTTAATTTAGGCTTTTAACACGATTATTTGCCAAAAAATTCAAATTTGAATGAAATATCATGAAAACCAATGCTATAACACTGTAACGTGAGTGACGGTACATAGCCTTGTGTACATTAATATTGCTATTTATAGAAACATGCAAATTTGGCCAAATAATTATAGCTAAAGGTTGTGAATTCCCCTAAATATCATTAATTTAGGCTTTTAACACAATTCTTTGCAAAATAATTAAATTTGCATGTAATATCATAAATCCCCATGTTATAGCTATGGCACTTTCATTTTGTAACGTGAGTGACGTAACGTGAGTGACGGTCCATTTTTTGTTTACTGTCCGTTCTTTAAAAAATGCATGATAGAGGCTAACTTAAAACAGTATTAATATGTTCTTGGGAAGTAATAGAAAGTTGCATCAACATAATTTGCTCTGAAGTCTTATAGTTTTAGCTTGCGTTTCATGCAAAGTTCATTGAAAATTTACAGGGGGCAAAACGCGTAACGTGAGTGACGCTCATTAAAACTTCCTCTAAAAAAATATTGAACAAAGTGTTGAATCATTTACTACCCTTTGCATATGTGTTTGCCCTAGTGGTATGTCATAAAAACAAAATTGAGGTGACAGCTTCTTTTTAAAAAGAACTGGAGTGTGAAACATGTTGTGATTTTGGAGCTTTTGTAACGTGAGTGACGTGGAATTGCCCATTTGAGAAATTTCAACCCATGGGGCCATGCATCATGCCCATGCGTTTGCTAGATTTTGATCACGAAATCCCTAATACTATAGTCTTGCAGTTGCAGCATAATTGCCTAAAAGTTACTCTTGTACTACTACTTTTAGTAGTTAAAAGAGCTCCCGATCCCTAAAATCCGACTTTCCTTTTGATTTTGTGTTGCCTGACGGTTATGAGGACCTCCTGATTTGCCTCATCAGAAACTAATGCAAATTCAATGAATTTTAGAATGTCATGTGAGTAATTGACTATCTGTATCAGTTGAAAATACAGTATTTTAAGTCTATGTTAAGCTGTAAAAGTTTTAAATTGAACTTGTCATGACAGCAACATTGTATTGTTCATCTTTGACATCACGCTGTCTTAATTTCAAGTTTCAACCGCTGAATATACCTGATTTCATATATGTTGGTGCAAATAAATCAAATAAAAGGCAACTGATAACAAGCATACATTCATACATTTAATTTGATAACTGAGTGAGAGTTTTAAATTGATGATGAGATTCACACATGTAATGAATTACAGTCTCGTTTAGTTGAACAGAAACATCAGTTTCCATGCCGGTTGCCCGATTTGGTATGATTGGGCAAGCAAACTAGTCCTTTTATGAAAAATTAACTTGCCCTACATCAATGTGTACCTGCCCCGGGCAATTGCTACTTTCGAGACCTGGTTTACCATTTCGTGACCCACTGGCACGGATAGAATTGGTGCACGGATAGAATTGGTGCAAACTGCAAATCTTTCTCAACAAAATTTCTGCTGCATTTGTGCTACAGCAGATTGTAAGCCTAGCCATGATTTTCTCCGGCTCTCCATTCCACATTGGATGAATGGAAATGGGTGTTGGTACTTATACTATAGACCAGCAGCCCAGATCCAGAGGGGTTTGGTACATCAAAAAGCCTACTGATTTCTGGACATGTATGAACATTTAGAGAGGAATGTCTTACCATGGACGACCGGACCGTATCTGCCAGGGTCTTCCCACCATCCCCGGGGCCAAGGCTCCTTTGCGGCTTGCGCCTCCAAAATATGGCCCCTGGGAAATACTCCATTGTGCGAATGTACCCTTGTTATCTGCTCACTGCGGGGTCAGGGAATCGTGAACAAAAGAAAACAACACTCGTGCATCTTGCGTTCTTCAGAAAACTTCATTTTGGCTGTTTTGAAGTACAAACTACATGTTTATGCATTTAAGATACCGTCCCAAACATCTCTTTTAGAAATAGTTTAAATTCTTTTCTTGACTACGTTTACATTTACTTAAAGGCAAAAATTCAGAGCCCTTAATTATAAAGCTTGCCAGAATGTATCTAATTCTAAATTTGTTGATAACCAATTTGTATTTTTAAAATGAATTCTTTTTATAATTATATTATTGTTCCCATTTTTATGCATTTAGGACTAATTCAAGATCATGGAACTGATGACGGCATGAGAGCAGTTCTTCACTTTTCCAGTGGAGCAGAAAGGACAATAACAAATAAAGTATGTCTATTTATGTGACACATTTGCTCATGCCACATTTTTCTTGCCCAAAGAAAAAATGTGAATACATGTAAGTACATGTTATGGCAAATGCCAGATGGGAAAACAGTTATTGAAGTGTCCATTTTTCCATGAACATCGTACAGGCATAAAACATGTTCATTCTGTGTAGGATTCCAAACAAGTTGGTTTACCGTCCACCTTTCAAATATTTACAGGAAAAAGTTACAACAAAATATAAAAATTGCCCTGTACAATAGGTATGCCACTATTTGCCAGAACGTGATTTGTCATAGTGTTACACTTACAGCAAGCTTGCTTACAGTCTTGTTTAGTTGAAAATAAATATCAGTTGCCCGATGGGCAAGCAAACTAGTCCATAAGTTAACTTGCCCTACATCTATTTGTACATGCCCCATATATCATGACCCACTGGCAATGCTAGATATTGTGCAAATCTCCCTCAAAAGTTATATATTTCTGAAAATGTGTTTGTGCTGTCCAGCAGATTGCACACATCTATAGGCCTATCCATGATTTTCCCTGGCTCTCCATTCCACATAATTATGGAAATGGATACTGTTGCTTATAGACCGGTAGCGCAGAGGGTTTGGTGCATCGATAAAGCGTACTGGTTTCTGAACAATACATTAGGATGGGAATGTAACAAAACAAATAAAAATGTATATATGAGTCTGCCGGGGTCTAGGGTGGATAAAGTTGTCAAATAAGATTTCTAATTTGAGGTACCTCAACAGGATATTAGTGAATTATGCTCTCAAATTTCACATTAAAAATGTGTATTTACTGGAAATCGTACTACTCGTAGTGCAAACCCACCCATAGATTTTCATGTCATTGTTCATCCATTCCAAGTCCGAGATGAAACTTGAAAGCACACATTTGAGTGACAATCTCCTGTTAAAATGTCAGTTTCCTCATGCCAATGGCTCAAATGCAAAATATAAATATAAAAATTTATTTGTTTTTTATTACAGCTGCTCTCCATCCAGCCAGGGCAGAGCTGAATTCGACAGTGGGGCCTGCCGTGGTGCCAGTTTCAACCATTGGACTGGATGAGGTGACGAATTCGGCAACCGGAGTCCCCGTCAGGACAACTTCGAGTGTGGAGTCAAACAGTGATTTTGGTCATCGTGACCATCTGGGGAGACGTAGCACCCATTTCAGCGACCGTCAGGACAAGAATGGTACCTGGGCCCAGGGGCCCGATTACGGACCAGCGATATTTACCATGGTAATTAGCATCATTGGTTCTAACTCATTGATATCAATATGCTAGAATAGTATGAAACTCAAAAGAATGTAGCAGATCACACATATACTTCCCTTACTCATTCAACCGTAAAGGCTTGCACAAGAATATTTAGAGATCAGTGGAACTAGGGCTGGTCCTGGGTCATGATCGTGCTCTCGGCCACAGGTCCGCTCATCAAGTCGGGCGTAACATCGGTTACAATCTCTGTGGGGGACGATCTGATGTACGACGCGGATGTGACAATGAGTTCGACCACCGTTATCGTCGTGAAGCGCGCTTCGACCAACCAGGCGGTGGTGATGCTGGAATTCTGCATCCTACAATTTATTCCCAAATTCTTTGAAATTTTGTTCAATACTAACTCATAGCCTAGGACACATACAAATGTCAAATTAGCACATAACATATTTGACCAGGATTAATATTTTAATCGTGCTTTCCACGTTTTAGGGGTTACTGAATTTTGTCCATGTCTTTTTTTGGTAACGCGAGTTACCAAACAGGATTCTTCTGTAAAGGTTCCTAAATATAGCTCTGTCAGTCTTTTTTGTGTTATCTAGTAAGTGCAAATCTACT
This sequence comes from Echinarachnius parma, assembly GCA_037951105.1. Taxonomy (NCBI): domain Eukaryota; kingdom Metazoa; phylum Echinodermata; class Echinoidea; order Clypeasteroida; family Echinarachniidae; genus Echinarachnius; species Echinarachnius parma. The sequence goes on along the minus strand of JBAMJV010004149.1, from coordinate 3,058 downwards.
TAATCCTTGGTGATAAAATCAGCCTACAGTTCGATAAAATAATGTGAGTTACTGCACATTGAAGTAGTCAATTTACCATAAAGTGTAACGCGAGTTACCGTGGAAATGCCCTTATCACCTTGAAAATTTCAAACTTAGATAAAGGAGGATCTTTTGTTATTATGGAGGAATATGGACACACCATAATACTAGTAGTGTTGATTCAACTGTAGTTTCTGTTATTAGCTGAAATAAATTTTGGTTAAAAATATGAGATTTAGAATGTTTGTATTTCCTGAATGAAGGTATCTTAATCTACCTTCTATAAAATTTGATCATCAGAAATCATGTTTAAGTATGTTTTTTCATCAAATAAAAATTACTCAGATTACAGTGCTTGAATGGGCGGCAATCTTTGAAGTGGCCCGTTTCTCCCTTGTTTTAAAACTGCTAAAGCCATTTTCCAAATCTCTGTCACTCATTTTCATAGGGTTTGCCTTCGTCTAAATATGACAAATTATGTACAATTTTAAAGGTAATGAATTTTACTGTGATGGGGGCGATCTAAAAAGTACATACCGTATTTGTCGGTGTATTAACCGCACCTTTTTTCTTGCGGGAGAACCTCCAAAAAGGGGGGAGCGGTTAATACACGGAGATAGGAAAATTGTACACGCAAATTGCCTAGCCAGCGCCAGGCCGTAATACGATACAGTTAATACACAGAGATAAGATTCACAAGTGACCAAAGTCCACCTCAGCAAGGCAGTCATACTCATACGATGCATGAAAAATACAAGCATAACTAGTTTGACCCGGTTCTGTGTCTAGACATGCACATAATGTCAGTGTGTCTCTCCACACACAACTGTGTACATAACTATATGGCCTCTATCCACCTCTCTCTAATTATTGTTAGTTATTGAGCGTGCTGTGCATGCTTTGAGCGTGAGAATATTTTCTTGGCTCGTGGCCAGCACCAGGGCCAAAAATAGACATGCATATGCCATGTCAGTGTGTCTCTCCATACAACTGTGTAACATTTCTCTATGGCCTATATACCCACCTCTCTCTAAGTATTGTTAGTTATTGAGCGCACTGTGCATGCTTTGATGTTGAGAATTATACTATCAAATTTTTTTTTTTTTTCATGGAAAAACGGCCAAAGTTAGGGATGCGGTTAATACACCGGAGCGGTTAATACACCGACAAATACGGTATATGCATATTTTGGTCCGAAATTTACCATGTGGTCCACCCCCCCCCCCCCCCCCCCCCCCCCCAATCTCTTGGGATCGCGCATGACTTCACCGCTCGCCGGGTAGTCTCCATCATGTGTTCAGTCGTTCCGGATCCTGCATGCAGTGCAGCAGGGATGCCAGTTTTCAGGCAAAAGCCTGAATTTCAGGCCCTGGGCTCCTACAAATTCAGGCTTATTTGTACTGTTTTGCACACAAACAAAGTATCAAGACTCCATTTTCAGGCTCTCAACCTGCAGGTCACTGGCATCCCTGAGTGCAGCCACTGCTTGCTTGAGACACGAAGCCTTGCAAACAATGAGACCCCCCTCCCCCTGTATGCATACCATACACATCGGTGCGAACCCCCCCTCCCCCCCCCCCCCCTTTTGTGCGTACATACTTTGTAGATGGCCTATAACCATGTCTAAATTGCCTACGAAGGACCACTTATTGGTCTTATTGTGGTGTAAGGTCACAAATCATCTTCTAAATTACAGCAAATTTGTATATGAATTATAGTTTTAGCATTTCTGACATGATTTAAACAGAATTATGGTAACTTAACATGCTGTTCAAATTACCTTGATTACGAAATTTCTGACAGGACATACATTAAATGATCACGGTGGACGATCGTATCTTCAACTTATGCTGTTAGGTAAAGACAAAATCCTGTCTCGTTCTCGGATCGGTAGAATTCAAAAGTCATAACAGGATCTCGGATTTATGCATTCAACTATTATTGTACTATTTTTTGTTTAAATGTACACTGATAGCAATTTGTTCATTTTAAATTTGAATCTTAGACTTAAATTTTCAATTTATCCGCGCGTACATGTACATAATATAGAATAAAGTAACATTTTCATGAATTGTGCTCTAATTTATTATTGTACCTTTTTAAAAATTATTTGTTATGTATTATGTTTTTCATTTATTTTTTTCATTGTGACTTTTAGACTTAAATCTTCTAATTGGCAATACACTATTATTTTTTTTCACTGTATAAAAGTCAAATTGGCAACTATGCAAAAAATAGAAGACTAGTTTGGATGAACTTGGAACAATTGAGCTAACAAGTAAAAATGGCAAGTTAAAATAAGATGTTGCCAATTTGGAGTTGCCAATTTGAGTGTTTATGTACTAAAATGTTGTTACTTCTTGATGGGTTAAAATAACAACTGTAAATTTTAGTTTTAAAGGGGACCACCAGGCAAAGAACAACACATTATTATATGTTTTGGTACCGTTTTGTGATATCAGATACCCAACATTTTGCAAAGGGTTGTGTAATTCATAAACAAAGCAATTAATTTCCACTACTTACGGAACCACTGCTATTTCCTGGTTCCATACGGGCCAACCATTTGCGAGTGCGCCAATGCTATTCACGCGCACGTTTGTAAACAATAGATTCCCGGACGATTCGTTCGCTCTGCACATGTTGCAATTCACCGCACACATAGCAGTCTGCGTAATTCAAACCGCATGAACGCATGCTTTAGCATGGTGATGCGTTTCCAATTATATATTTTTTTTCTGGAAACATATTTTTGTGAACTTGTTGATGGAATGTAATACTAAAGATGTTACCTTTCTTTAATAAGAATATTATTTTTGGGTGGTGGTACCCTTTAAGTTGAGTGAGGTTTAAGTTTCATTTTGTTTGAAGTTTATGTGTATGTACACTTACATGTATGTAAAGCATTATTATGTGTTATATGCGAAAATGATCACTTCACGGAAATTCACGTTTTTCCAAAATACTCAACATTTGCACTTGTAAAAAAAAAATGATGTTTTTAGCTAATATATTGGCCATCATTTGCAACACTGTT